>CAUYSK010089061.1:0-10498 GCA_963575035.1 Avahi laniger
TTCACTGTTAAAAATATATTTGTAAATAGTCTTTTAGGTAATTTTGAGAAATTTTGGTTAACTTTCCAGATCTAATTAGATTATGTGTACACAATGAGAATTCTTGAGAAAGATCTAGTATTAAAGGTAAGGGGTAGGCCACCTCCGTTCAAACGATCAAATGATTTTGGTTAAACTTTGCTTGTAATTTAATATTATCATCACTTGATGCTTTCCAACCAGAATTTTTAAAAAACTAATTGTCTATTTTGTGAGATTTAGTTTAATTTAGATAATATAATCTGTAAATCAACCAATGTAAGCTTCTGCAAACTTAAATACCTTACCAAAAGCTAAATGCAAAAGAAAGAGGAAGGGGGTTAACTATCCCCACTTGTTCCTCAGGGAACCTCCTGTGCAGGAATTGATGCTTACCTATCTGAGACAGTGGATGTAGATGTGGTAGATGTCGACTCTAATGTGTTTTTCGTGCTTCAGTCCTGGAACCCAGCAGGAATGCATGGTTAAGATTGCTGCGCCGTAATCTAGACTGTTTCATAATTACTCATCACGTTGCATTGACATGGATTGCATTGGAGCAGCTGTGCCAATCCCCATATCAAACGTCAGTCAGCTCAATTTCTTTCTTACTACCTAGATAATGTGTTTAAGGAGAAGTTCTAGCATTTCCTCCCATGGTCAGTGGATCATCCTGCCCCTTCCATCCCAGCCCCCTCTCCCCTCCACCTTAAAGATCACTAGGCAGGAAAATAAGAATGACCCTCGAGAGGGAGGAACACGAATGTGCAGATTCAGTTTTCCATGCATCTCATAAAAGTAAGCAAAGATCCTTTTAGTTTCTCTTTTATTTAATTCGCTGTGGTCTGCTTCTCCCTCTAACGTACACAGCCTTACACCTTTTCGAATTCTCTCTGTGCTCCAGGCTAAAGCAATTTTGGTGCTGAAGGGCAGAGGGAGGGAAGCGGCACGCTCAGCGTGGCCATGTAACACACAACGGCTGATGTCTTCTGACATTTATCTCCGCCCGCGAGAGGAGAAGGAACAGCTCACTCATGAAGATGAATGTCATACCAGAGTGCTGCCATCGTGCATCCCTCCGAGGGCTCTCAGGAGAGAGATTTGGTGTTATATAGGATATTAGAATTGCCGCAGACACGGGGAAGCCTGGCGACTTGGCTGCTCTGCCTTGTTAGATCCTGTTAAGTGAAGTGATGCACCCTTGTTAAACAGAGCCGTCCTCATTATAAGATTATCTAATTCACTCTCTAGTACGGCATTTGCTTGTTTCATGCACTCACAGAAAAAAATGACTTCCCAGCATATTTTTAAGTACAAATGGAAATAGATCGAGTTCATAACTATGCATTTGTATACTTTGCTCCTTGCTTTGTTGAAGGCTTTATGATTATAAAAGTACAAATCCTTCTGGAGATAAATACTTCAGGGAATGACAAAGCAATGGGGAAGACTTTTAATTGCAGAGTGGCTAGATCTATCCAGCCCAGGTCATCTTTGACCTGAGATGACCTGTCTAGGATCCAGCAAATCTTCAAGAGCGTGTCTGATTTTTTCCTGGGCTGCTTCTCTGTCTAGAAGAGCAGAGTGAGCAGAGAAAGTTCTTTGAATCAAATTTTGATCAGTTATTAATGGCATGACCTGGGCAAATTATCCCAACTTCTCTTAACGTCAGATTCTTTATCTGTAAAATGAGGATACTAATGGTATCTATGTGATAGAACTGTTCTGAAGATTAAATGACATGAAATAAAATCCCTGGAAAGCTTGGAACAGCGTCTAGTGCACAGTAGGTGTTCAATGAATGCTAGCAATTATTATTCATAATTAGTAAAAACATCTTCTTAGTGGCATCAAATACCAATGACATAAAATCATAAAATACAGATCATTTTTACTAGCTCTCCTCTGGATTATTTTACATTCCTTCTGTTATTTTAGACTCTAAGTGCATAGACAGCCCTGATTTGCGAAGACCCAAACTTTAAATTTCCACTTGTTTAATTGGGCCACAACAACCTCTTGTCCTTTTTCGATTCCTAGGAAGCAGGTGATACAATGAAAAAAATCTTAATTTGGGGGCTAGGCCCACACCTGGGGTTTAATCCTGTTTACTACACTTGTGTGAAATTGCTCAAGACACTTAACATCTGTGAGCTTTAATTTCCCCAACTGTAGAATGTGTATAATAAGTATTAGTAATACTTATTTTGAAAGGATGCCATCAGGATTAAAAATAAAATATGTTAAGCATCCTAGTTCTTACTCCTGCAGTCTGAGGTCCCTTTGTTTTACAGCTTTAACTGAATAGCTGTTATGTCCAGACACTGTGGCAAGTGTAAAGATACACAAATGAATATGCATGATCCTTGCCAGGAAGTGTTGGCAGTGAGGATAACAGCCATGTAAAAGGGGCATATCAGGGAAGGCTTCCTGAAAGAGGAAACATTGAGTTGAATCTTGAAGGATGAAGAAGAGTTAGCTAAATGAGGAAGAGGGTAAGGCCTGTCCTCACAAAGGAAGAACATGGGAACCATTTAAAAGATGAAGGCTGAATGTTACTGCCTTGCAAACAACCCTTGATAGGTTCACATCGTAATTGGGAAAACAAAAATAACTTTCAGAAGAGATCTCACTCTGTCATGGACACATCGAGTTGCAGCAAGTCAAGTATTTCTCTTCACAGATTTATCCAATATTTTGCTTTGAAGAAGACGGTCTTAGGAAACTTTAAAGGCCTCTGAAGAGACAGTTTTGCCGGAAGTGGAATCATCTCCTGGAGAGCTCCTGTTACAGCAGGGCTGCCAGGAGACTCCGGTGGGGAAGCCTGACATTCGCCGTAGGTTCAGCCAGAGTTTAGGACCCAGACTAGGATTGTAACTGAATCTCCTTCAGCTGAAATTCATTTTAAATAAAGTGCATTCAGTTTTTTTAAAAATCCCAGCAGGCGTGCACCCATTCTGGAGTAGGCTGGCTTGGTCAGGAGAATCTCACATGGCTGGGCTGCGGGGCCAGCTTGTCAGGGGTGTGTGTTGGGGTGTGAGGATGTAGGTTTCATAGAGTCGAAGCCTCATTTGGGTCCCTCACATTTCCCCTAAATCACTAGGACTGGGGCCTGGAGAAGCTCAAGAGCTAAGAATTAGCCCACTTCATTTCTCTCTCCATTTCACTGTGGCTGTTCTTTCCCTGGAGTCCAGGTTTGGTCTGAGTGGGAGAAAGAGTATAGGGATAAACACATGGATTCCATTTTCTCCCTTCGTCTCTCTTTCTTGCTCTTTACTATGGTTGAGGGGGATAAGGTTGAGTTTGCACAGGGTAAAACATGCTTGTGATGTGACTTCAGCATGCTTAATAGTGCAGTGGGAAACCTGAAAAAAAGCAAGCCCATAGCAAGTAAGACCTCCACCACCCGGCCCTTAGGGGCATGTAGTGAGGCACCAGGTATGTGTTTGCACCTGTCTTTACATAAATGCATATGTGTGTGTGCATGTGTGTGTGCACTCACACATGTGTGCTTACAGGTGAGGCACTCGTCTACATTTTCATTGGTTACTCCTGGTTCATATCATTTCGATTGGCTCTCCCATGGTAAGGAGGTGTAATGGGCTAGCACCTGTTGTTCAACCAGGTGTTAACTGAATTTGTGTTTGCAGTGGAGCCTTTGCAAGAGAAATCAGAAAGCAAATAAAAGGAAGAGCATATGGGAAGTACATGCTTTCTGAGCTGCCACCTGCTTCTTTATACACTTTCTAATAACCAGACTCATAGCTTTTGGGGAAACATCAGAACTTTGGGGAAATCTGGAAAGAGTAGACCCTATTAGACATCAAGATCTAGATCACACCATGAAAGAAGACATCCTTTTAAAATTTTTATTTCTCTAAGCACAGAGTAAATGGGTCTATTAATGCAATGCTGAAAAGCCAGGTGGGACAGTCACTTGAGCCCTGTGGTATCGTGAGGTACCCTCATTTTCCTAGCATGACCAAGGCTCCAGGCTGCTGTGTCAACAGAAGCTGAGGCCATAGTCAGTAGGCCACCGGCTTCTCTTACTTCCATCCCTAGTTTTATGAATACTAAAAACCCACAAGACCACAAGAAATGAGATAGTAGATTTCCTATTTCTTCCTTTCTTACGTGCTTGCTTTTTTGCTTAGGTGGGGGGTGGCATAAAGGTTAGCAAAAAGACAGAAAAGAATAATCGATATTTTTTTATATTTTGCAAAAATATACAAGAATAATTACTTACTATTTCTTGCTTTCTCGTTCCCCCTCCCCCAATAAAACCCAAAGCACACTGGACTAGGAAGCCAACGTTGTAAATGTTCAAAGGTGGAATTACATCTTTTGGTGTCTGGGTGTATTTCGCATTATAATGCAGTCGCGATGCTAACATTTCTCAGGAAAGCCTGCACAGCTGTCTCCGCATCAGTTGGTAGCGTGTGGGGAAACTGCTGGTCGGAATGTGCTTCTGGGTGCAATTTACTTTGATACTGTTCTCCGAAGTATCAAAACTGATTCTTCATCTTTGACAAAGGAAAATGTGCATGCTCAAGCTTTAAGAAGCTGAACCATATTTGGAGTGACAAATACATTCCTTTGGGAAGAAAGTATTGTATAGTGGAAAAAACAAAGGCTTTGCAGCCAGAGATATCTGGGTTCGAATCCTGCATGGAACACTTACTAGCCTTGAGACTTTTGAAAAATCAGTTTTTCTAAGCTTTTGTTTCTTCATTGACACAATGAGTTGCTGCAATAGTAACATGAGATGACGTACGTAGTAGTGGTTGCTGATAAATCCACTTGACAGACACAGGGGAAAGAAGGATCGGTACCCTATGTGATCTGGGGAGAGACAGGGATTGGGAGAACCCAGATTTGGGTAATGAAATGTATGTCTGCAATGGAGTTCCAGGAAAAACAGAATTGTCACGTCTTCCTCTGTTTTCTAGTTCGATGACTCTGTAGCCTTCACTTTCAGATGTAGCAAGGCAAGGCCTGTAACATTTACTCCACAGTTGGGTGGCAGATGGGCCAGGCCGCGTGCCGCTGAACTGACGCATGACCTGGCAGTAAGTTCATTTGTACGTTTCCCTGTGTTCTAAATTCCACCCACAAAAGTGTTCCCAGCGAAGGCCATTTTGCCATGACAGTATACAACACATGAAATCTATAGAATCTAGGACTGTAAGTGATACTCTCCCCTGCCCCCTCCTCTCTCTCATTCTCTTCTTTTCTCCTTTCTTTAGAAATCATTATCGCCAGAGCGCAGCTGTCACGGGCGGAGCATCCGGGAAGTGTTACTATAACCTCACCTTTGCCGTCACCTTCCCGCACAGTGAGGATGTCTGCTACCTGGCCTACCACTACCCCTACACCTACACGGCCCTCATGGTAACTCCCTCCTTAGGCATCTCTCCAGTGGGACTGAGGGGCTTTCACGTGCGCTCTCTCTCTCTTTTTTTTTTTTTTTGAGAACATTCAGGAGGCCCTGACATCTGGGATGGGTGGGGGTGAAATACTGCCTCCCTGAGGTTTTGTTGTCACTGACCTCGTGGCTTTATAGGTGTCTCATCTCCTTCCCTGGACAGAGCACAAGGCTCAGTCATGACTGGTGATATTCTGAAAGCCCAAGGGGTCTGCAGGTTGAGTGTGGGAGGTGGGGACATTTCTGAGGGGCTCTGTCTTTAAAAAGTCCTCAAGTCAAGCGTGAAGTAGCCAGATTGGAGCTGAGTTGGGGTGAAACCACGCAAGTAAGCTGAGAGGCAAATCTGAGGAGCATCGACTCGCTGGGAGGAGTGGAGCAGAAGGCAGCAAGGGCGAGCCAGGCAGCTTCCCTGAGTCTGTGAACAAGCAGCCGCCTCGGCAGCGGTGGTGGTTCCCGTGACCGTGGGCTAGAGGCTGCTGGAAGGATCAGGGTGCACAGGAACAGTGCACGGATAGAACGCTGGATTGCTGCAAAGGCGGGCCACAGTCGTTTTATGAGGGGGGTGTAGCCAAAACCAGGCCAGACTCAATATTTAGCATGACTGCCGTCCGTAAGGCCCTGCAAAAGGTTCATGAAACAAATTTCTGCAAACCGACTGCTCAAACCATGCAGTTTTCTTTCATTTGAAAAAGTGGGTAAATCCCTAGCTATTTCATGGATACCCTGAGGATTAATGAGCTACAATATCTTCTATAAAGCACTTTCATCTTCTGTGTTAATGTAAAATGTTATTAGCATATTTATAATAATATGTATGTATATGAGTGTATATATCACTTAGCCTGAAGGATGAGCATTTTCATTTTAAGGCTGTGATAAACAGTTGGAAAAGATAATAACCAAGATTATCTCTTCCTTTAAAAGGAATGTTCAGGTATAAATGAAAATTTTTCTCACCGAGGAGGCATATCTTAAACTTGGCTAACCACGCCATGAAAGTGCATCTGTCCATCTCTCCATATGTTGTCTTGCCTAAACAGAGATTTTTACTGTTTTCCAGATTGCAAAAGATACACAACTAGTATTATTTGTGTATCACACTTAGAGAGCTCAAGAAGTTAATCCAAGAAATGTGCCTCACAAGCTATGTTGTAACAAGCCATGCTTGTTATAAAATGTGTTTTGTTGCCTTTAGGGACACAGAACAGGCGGGATTCATGATCCCTTTCAACAGCTGTTTCTACAGTCCTGCCTATGAAACACTGAGAGCAGAGTCTACTGGGGAAGTAGATTCTTTTTGGAATATGTGTTTGCCTTTCCCAGTGGGGGAGAAGGAACTCTGGGTCTATGATGCTGTTGTTTTCACTTGTTAGAATATCTTGAACCCTGATGAGGCTCTTGGTAGTGGTTAGTATAAAACATTAGAACTCAAAGGGGTTTGGGAAGCTGTCTAATTCGCTCTTATCATTTATAGATGCAAAAACTAAAGCCTAGAAGTGCCACATCTCGCTAGCAGCCAAGGAGAGAATAGAACACTGGCTTTTGATGTCTATTCCGGTGGCCTTCCTACTCCACTGTAGCAAAAGTGTAGAAAAAAATCAGAAGAATTTCTGCCCCGGGGTCAGATCAGTGTCCTCCCATGCTACAACATACAATAGCTACTAAAAAAATGCTGTTCGATTTTATACACACATAGTCATCTTTGTGTGATGATATAGACACCTCTAACAGTTGAGTTCAAATCACCAACCCATGATTTATGTCTGCAATGCTGAGTGCTATGGATGTGGTTCAGCTGAAGGATGATGTTTCTTACCAAACATGGTCCAATTCTTATCCCAAGATGCTCTGATGGATTCTTACTAGGTCCTACAACCTGATGTAAAGTCTGTAACCTTTTCGAGCAGGCTCTGACTGCACATGGAAGCGTACTTTGTGCCTCTGGGCCCACTTACCTTCTGGGGACTGTGTCAGACCAGAGCACAGGGTTAAAGTTTACAATTGGTAAATAACTTGGGAGCTCTTGGGGTCAATGGGAGGATAATTTCATCTTGAGGGGAGGCAAAAATGCAAAATAGAAAACCCCTGGTCACTTAATGTCACTAAGAAGACAGAGCAAGGCCTTCTTAACTGATGCTCCTTGGCTTGTTATTATTAACACTAACAACATTAATTGCTACTAATACTAATTATAGTCTTATTTACTATTACTATGAATAATAATAAGTAATAATTATTACTTATTATCATTTCTTGTTAGCCTATTGACTGTGAATCTCTTCCACCAGGGAAGTTTGAAGAAAGTTAATGAGAAAAAGGGATAAGAAATAACTTTTTATTTCTCCTAAATGAGTAGAACAGAGTTAGAAAGACAATTTGTCATTTGAAAGTGAAAAATGTGTATTGCCATTTTTAGGTTTTACATTACCAATAACTCATGGTCTTTGTCCCCTCTCTGTTTAAGACAATAATTGACTCTCTGACTTCTCTTAAAAATATCTTCCTCCCATCATGGACAGAGTACATTCTGTAATGCACACTAGTCATTTTTATTTTTGGACATGTCCTAAGGAGAAACACTTTTTCTTCCAACAGATCAGTGATAAATTAAATGTGAATGATACCCCAAGGGCAGAATTAACTGTATGTTACTTGGGGGTTAGGCTGAGAGGTGGAAAATACATTTCCATGTGGAATTCATAATTCGAAAGTCTCTGATAATATGGATTATGTTTAATAATTACAGACATTTTTATAGCAAGGGACTTGTATGTTGGATGCTTTTCAACATGAATACGATTTTGAAACTTTTAAAATTTTATTGTTCTCTTATAATAAGAGAATTAGTGTTTGGTTCTTTCAAAGTGATATCTTCCAGATGCTTGCCAGCAACACTGTTGGATAATTGTTCAAATTGTAGCATTAAAATAAAGCTAAAAGAAAGAAACACACTATTGTTGTAATTCTGAAGCAAGCAAAATGAGTTATATTTTAATCAGCCATATCAAGATACCAGCAGAAATAATATTAGTAATACTTATTAAAGTATTGGGATTATGTTATGGGCTGTCTCTAGGTAGCTAATAATACAGGTTGAAAATGGAGCCTCAAAAGATTTTCCAATGGACATTTTAGGAGGTAAGGAAATGGTATCTCACTGAGAACTTATAACTGTGTGAGTTGACAAGAGACAAGAAAAGTGGTCGTCAGTAGGATCCATATATTGGGAGAGCTTAAGGCTCTTAAATGGTAGAGCAGAATTTTTCACCAGACACACATACTCACCGTGAAAGACGCTAATACCATTATCCTCAGGGATGAGAAATGGAGCGTAGTGCAGGGAAAGAAGGGTGGTGGGGAGAGAGAGAGAGAATTAGAATGCATATGCACAATATCTTATAAAGGGCTCAGAATAAATGAAGAATTTAAAAAGCATCAAGTGGGAAATGTTGACTTACATGTGGCAGATCAAAGATGCAACGAGCAAGTCATAAATCAGTGCTATCAGGTAATCAATAGACAGAGACCTCTCCTTGTATGCGCCAAAATGAAAGGCACAAATAAAGGGTCTTGGTGTTGCAGAGGTGGATTTAAAGAGCCATTCTGAACGAGCCAAGATGGTGTGTGCATGGTGACGTCTTTGAGCAAGAGGACACCTGAATTCCAGGGTCTTGGGCACATGGAGCCACAAGCTTTTAGCTCAGACAGGCCTGGATTTGAGGACAGGAGCTGGGTGTCCTTGCTATGTGGCCGTGGGCAAGCTATCTAACTTCCCTCCGCCTCAGTCTTCTCATCTATAAAAATGGAAACAGAAAAGCAGTTACAACTCAGACTATCATGGAGATTAGTGATTGCTACCTGGAAAGTACGAGCAAAGTGTCTACATCTAGTAAACCATGCCAGATGGTAACCATTAGAGCACTTACTCTTTTTTATGACAATGTGTAATTATTTTCTCTGTTGGACTGACTGGAAGATACCCATTTCATAATGTATAATAAAATTAAAATTATGTAAAAAAATCCAAATAAAACACATCTGCCATCTGAAAAAAACAACCCCCAAACAAAGGCTACTACTCATGGTTTTCTTAGGGTGATTCATTACGATTATTTTTTTTCTTTATTCTCCATTCCAAATCATCAGCGATACAACTTTGCTTATTTTGAATGGAAAAAGCATATTAAAACCATCCTTTCTTTATAACTGACAAATCTGCGAGTAGGTACCTAGAGACTAACCATTTCTCTCATTCTCAAAGTTAAGTCCCTTTAACTTAGGGAGAGCGATATTGGCAGACTGGGACAATTGGAGAAAGCTAATCAGAGCACGCTGTAAGCATGCTCTGTAGCTTTTATTTAGCTTAACAGTGTTATTTGTTCTCTTGTGATGAGAAGCCTTCGATTCTCTGATGAGTGTATTTCAGTGACAACTGAGATCCAGGCAGTAGACAAATAAAATAGGCCCTCTCCTCAGGAGTGGGCTTTCTTCTAAATGAGGGGACCAGAGAGTGCAGCGGTTTAGGGGATAACAATAAGAAATGAGTGATTTTTGAGTGCCTGGTGCTTCTCACTTTATCAGTAGCCATCAGCAGGGCAACCTGCTGGGGTCAAGGCGAGTCTTTTATGGAAGTTTTAAGGGAGTAGTTGATAAAGGAGAGGGAGATGGAGGACTCCTGCGGAGGAGACACAGGATGAGGCCACAAGCTGAGGTTATCAGCCTGATATCTTTCATGGGCAGGGTTTTCTTTTAAGAAGTCAACCTCTCTGGGGGTTCCCACAATTGCTTGAACTCATTCACAGTTTTATAAAAAGCTTCTGCACAGCCAAAGAAACTCTCACAAGAGCAAACAGGCAACCCATAGAATGGGGGAAAATTTTCATGTGCTACAAATCCAACAGAGGGCTGATAACGAGAATCTATTTAGAACTCAGGAAAATCAGCAAGAAAAAATCAAACAACCCTATCAAAAAGTGGGCAAAGGACATGAACAGAAACTTTTCAAAAGAAGATAGAAGAATGGCCAAAAAGCATATGAAAAAATGCTCAACATCT
>CAUYSK010089062.1:0-38240 GCA_963575035.1 Avahi laniger
TGTAATCCTAGCACTCTGGGAGGCCAAGATGGGAGGATCCCTTGAGGCCAGGAGTTTGAGACCAACCTGAGCAAAAGTGAGACCCCATCACTACAAAAAGTAGAAAAATTAGCCAGTCATGGTGGCAAATGCCTGTAGTTCCATCTACTCGGGAGGCTGAGGCAGGAGGATCGCTTGAGCCCAGGAGTTTGTGGTTGTAGTGAGCTATGATGACACCACTGCACTCTACCCCAAGCAACATAGAGAGACTCTGTTTCAAAAAAAATGAAAACAAAAACAAAAAGAATGGAGATAGAGAGCAGGCTGGGACTGGAGGAGTTGAAGAGAGGTTGGTCAATAGCTACAAAAGTACAGTTAGACGGATTAAGTTCTAGTATTTAATAGCACAGTAAGGTGACTACAGTTAACAATAATTTATTGTGCATTTCAAAATAGCTAGAACAGAAGATCTGAAATTCTGTCAACACAAAGAAAATCTTTGAGGTGATGGATATTCTAATTACCCTGATTTAACTATTACACATTGTATGCCTGTATCAAAATATCACATGTACCCCACAAATTATTCTGTATCAAAAATTATTGTTTTAAAAAAGAATAGGAAATAATCTAATCGAGAAGGTGAGACCTATTATTCCAAATTGATCAGTGTTACCTTCTGATTTCACCTGCAGGCTACATTCTTCCTCCCCATCTAAAAGGACTTCTCCAGCACCCATACATGTGTGATGGTAAAAGCTCAATGGGCTAATTACAATTCATGTGGAAATACTATCAGCAGGTGTACATTGGTAACCCGAGAATAAAAGCAGCAAATTAGCCCAGCACGTACCTTACTGTGCTGAGTGTCTGAACTCCATAAATAGGGGCATGCTCCCGCACAGAAGTTAGCATGGTACCCCCTGGGTTCATGTATCCATTTCCAGCCAAGATCTTTCTTGAAATCAATGTATAGTGGACGTAGGCAGCAATTTTCCTGCACATTTCTGTTAAAAATAAATAAATAAAGAGCAGTGGAGATTTTAAAGCTGATTTACCACGCCACCCCATCCCCGCCTCACCCCAAACCAGAAAAATGACTCATTCATTTAATCAACAAACATCTAATGAGCAAATACCATGAACCAGATCTTAATGGTCTTACTGTAATCTCAAGTGGCTTTTATGATGGGGTGTTGGGGTGATTTGCTGGACTTCCTCCCCTTATCAGCCCCATGCCCCGACTCCCTTGTCTGTGACCTAGAAAGTCAAACCTCTGCCCTCAAATGACTAGATATAAGCAGAGAGTGGCTGAGAGGGACCAAAGCCTTTCCAGTCAATGCTGGGCAGGTCTGCCATCCAGCCTCTCTTGCCCTGTCAGAGATAAGATGAATAAAGGACAATGGCAATTTTCAAAGAACCATTTTCCTTTGAGAATAGATCCTTTATTTCACTGCATGTTCCTCTATTTAGAATGAACCAGAAATTAGGAAACATGGAGTGTTGCTGAGTGCAACATTGGCTCTGGAAACCAAAAACTGCCACGTTACTCATGACCTCTGACACTTTGAGCACTTTATCAGTGAGGACCCTGTGCTGCCCCAGAACATTCGCACTGCCCCTCCATCAACTACTGTGGCAATGGGAAATAAATTCTTCCTGCCCTGTTCTCTTACTTCTCTCACATTCTGTAGCTCAAGACATGGCAGATGGCATTCTTCTACTGTCTCATCTCTGCTGCTAGGAAAGAGGTACAACCATGGGCGCTCTGTAGTGGGGGGAAGGCTTCATATAGATGCTGGGTCTTCCTTAATTAAAGAGTTGGCATCAAGCACCTCAAATAAACTTGTATTTGTTCTGGGGAGCAGAGAGCTCATTTCCTTCTTCCGCACCAAAGCACTTCAGAGGGATTTGGGGGAAAAAATCAGGGGGCTAGTTTTCTCCCTTCACAGTTGGTTCAATGCTAAAGAGCTGATGAACACAACACAGCGATAACTGTTTTAAGCCTCTGGGAAGAATGACGTTATGAGATACAGGAGCTATCCTGTACCATACCTGGCCTTAAACAATGAGTTCCATTCAGGTCATTACGTGGTAGAAGAAAAGAAAAAGGGAGTACAAGAGGTAACAGATGCAATTATTTTATTTTTATTTCCTTTACCTAAAGCAATAGGCTGCATCCAAAGCACGCTTCTTCCGTCGGTTGGTCTGATGTGACTCAAGTCTGTAGGAGGGCAATAACATTAGCAGGAGATGTGGGGTCTTCCCACTGTTTTTTTTCCTAGTGGACTTTATAGTTTTCTGATCACCACTGGTATATGTGGAGGTGCCATCAATACCTTGAAAAAATGCATTTGGGTAATAAACATTTAGCTTTACCTTCATCAAATATAATTAGCCATATTTTTTTTTCTTTTGTATATTGTCACAAATAGCAGTGATGACCACCACAGCAGTATCAGCTAGCTCTAGTCATTCCCGTGGAAATAGACACAGCACGACAGGACTACCGCACGTGACACTTAACGCTTTTAAATGGGGCTCTTGTCAGAAGGCAGTTCAGTGTCAAAGGCAGGGCTGTTGGTTATGAAAGTCACTACAGAAGAAGTCTTTGACCTATAGTCCAAGGGCAATCTAGGTAGTTTATTTTAGTCAATCCTCAGTTTAGGCTGTGCTCAGACCCTCAACAACTGAACACATGGCAATAGATCATGCCTTGTTACCCACTGGTTCACGCTCTTCCTAAGACTACTGAACTCAAAAGACTTTCCTAATGAACATAAACTGAGACTTAGCTAAACTGCAGTGCATGAGGTTCAAGTGAAACAGAAGTCACCCTTACCTAATGCTATTTTGGGAAGCTGTGAAGAAAGGGCTTTTTCATTTATTTTATGGCATCCTCAACACTTTCCTGATTCCATCTGAGATTTAGAAACTTGAGCTCCCTGAAGCATGCTCAAGAGATTGCCAGTTTAAGCATTTAATCTCCACACTCCAGAGAATCCTGACTAGGTTAGAGACTTAAATAAATCTCTAGGCCTCTGGGAGTATTTTTCCACGAGCGAGGGCCACTGTAGCCTTCTAAAAGTGGATGGAGGTCCCGGAGGATGTTACCAGGGCAGGGAAACCAGCTCCCTGACCTGGCACTGCAGGTCCATGAGGCACCAGCATATGGGGACAGACTTCCCTCTCGTCTCTCCTCATCCACAAGTCAGTATCTCATACCTGAAGTGACTTGTACCCTTGGCATCTCCTCATTGTCCCTGACTTTTGGCTAATTCACTTAAAGGTGTGCATGGCGAAAATTAAAACTTTTTAAATGTGTTTATAAACTAGCATAAAAGTCTGATAAGGAAGCCACTTGAACTATTGGGCACAGGCTAGAAAAGGTGGAATGTTCCAATACAAGAAAGGTTAATTATGGAAGCCATGGAACAACGGGATTCCTTTCCTCTGTGAAACATGGTTGTCAGTTCCTGCCATCTGGTTTGGGGGATTACCAATGGATTTTCTTGAAGGCATGCTATCTTCTTCTATAATATCAGTATAGATGGAAAGTTGGTTTGCTAAAATGAACAATAAAGGTCTCAAATTGACTATTTAATAGTTCGGAGGGTTAATGAGTCAGTCAGTTAGTATTGACAGAGTCATCACTGGGTATCTTGCAGTATATACTGGGAATCCATCCCTTTCTTCCAATCCTTTATTCCTTTCATATATCTTTATCCAATCATATCACTGTCCAAACAAATGTCTTCAGGCCTCATGAAACAATCCCATTTTCACATGCAAACTGATTTTTATCCCCCATGACATTATCAACGTAAGTCCTTCCCTCCCCTGTCTCATACAATCAAGTTTCAGTTACCTGCAAATCTTGCTTCTAGTTCTTCGCTTTTATTTGGGATGATGTAATTATTCGATGGTACAAAAGTGCAGCAGGGACAGTGTAAACTTATTTTAAATCCCAGGTTCCTGTCTGGAAAACATTAAGTCAAGGAGGTCATTTGTATGTGTGTCTATACCCTTAAATCTGCAATCAATTTACAGTAACGTAAGGCTACTGAACATCTAGGGCGGAAAAAAGAGAGTGATTTGTAACCTTTATGGTGAAGCCATTCATGAACAGCATCGGTCACATCAAAGGACAGCCATTCGCCTTCTGCTCTTGTTTTCACGACTTTGCTGTCGATGTAGCGCTGGGTTGGAGATGTTAAATCTTTGGATTTGAGAATCTAGAGGGGGAAAGAGCAAGAGAGTAAAGCTCAGTTGGCATACTGACAGCATGACTAAACCAAAACCTTTAACAGTATTCTTATTCATTATCTAAATTTAGCCCCACTGTAATATATCCATGCATTGTTGTCTCAATAGCATGGCCACATGCATAAAAACATAACACCAGGCCATTTGCCATGAAAAATAGAGCTACTAAATCAGCTGCATGTTATGATAAAGGTGACAGGAACCATAAAGCCAAGTGTCTAAAAGAAAGTGACAGTAATTATTTTACTTTGCTGACATAAGCTCTGCAAGATTTCAGCCATAAATTCTATGCTATTAAGTTAATGGTTTTGTTGTTCTATTTTCCTACTTATTTAATTTGGGGAGCTGGGGTATGGGGAGGGACAGGAGGAGAGGTCCAGTTCAGAGGGCCATGCTCACCCTCCAAGGCTCTGAATTATAAACCTCCTTCTGATAAAGAGAGAACGATCCTAACCTTGGTTCCTAAATCCACTGGCATTAAAATACATGCCATTCCTCAGCTTTTGAGGTAAGCTGGGAGTTTTACTCTCAATGTGACTTGTTGTGATTTATAAAGATGTCCATATCCTGCAGACTAAGACTGAATTTGGGCAGGAGCAGTCTGGCATGGTGTATAGATGAGTGTCTCAAAGCAATTCAGCCTACACACTGAGACTTTAGAAAGACGCATTTATTTCAAGTAAGTAAAGAGCAACTGTATTATGTTCTTGCATTTCTATAAGTGAACATTTTAGGTGGCTTTTTAAAAGTTCCATATTGAGACAATAGTGTTTTATGAACCAAATCACAATCCTAAGCATCCTAGAGCTGTAGTAAATCCCTATCCGAACCCTGTATCCTGTCTTTCCTCAGTGTTTTGGGGCTCAAGCCCTGTCATTTCATACTGCTCTTCCTGATATTAAGTCTAACTGCTTTGTGGTCATTTTATACATATGAGTTTGGTCTCTCCAACAAGTTCATAAACTTCCCCAGGTCAGAGATCATGTCTTCAATTTGATATCATTTCAAAGCACAGCACTGAATTGAATGAATGTCCATTAAATGATTATTTGAATACCTAGAAGATTTATTAACTGTCCTTTAAAGCTTGTAAAACAAAAATGCATAATCTTCTCAACGATTTTAAAATGTACTTTCCTTCCGTGTGCACATGAGTTGTTTCAGGTAATTTGGCAACAAACACTTCCTGAAATATTTGGCGTTATAGTAGACTTTTTTTCTGGATTAAGTACAGAAAAGGAAAGAGATTCATACAACTGGACCCTTGGGAGCCCTCATGAATTTTAGACAAAGGCTATTTTACAGACCTGCTCCTATGGTTCAAAGCACGGCACTCAAAGAAGAGAATGTAGAAGTAATCATGATTTCATCGTAAGTAAGAAATGCTCTTTGTGAATTAAAGAAAGCAAATAGACATGACTTGAGGGCTGGGTACACTGGGTTCTGGGCTTGCCACACATTATTTCATTTAATTCAATGCTTAAAACATTCCTGTAGGGTAAATTAAGGAAACTGAAACTCAGGGAGGTAAAGCAACTTTTTCTAGGCCTCCCAGCGAACAAGGATGGAGATGGGATTCGAAGCAACCCCAAATCATCTTCTCACTTCAATGTTGGATTTTTGAAAGCCAAAAAAGTTGTGAGAGTCAGAATTGGATCATGATTTACCCTTCACCCTTTCCAGACGGCAGAAAATATTCAATGATAGAGGCAAAGATTTTGAAATAAGATGAAAACAAATATCAGTACGAGATGAAACTGTAACACGGTAGAATGTATAGACAATCAATACTGACACAGAGCTATAACTTTAAAGATACAGCTTAACAGCAGTCAATCCTCTGGGAATCAAACCTTGCCTTGAAGATACTCCTAGTTGGGCAAATAAGACACCACTTATCCAATTCAGAATAAACGGTATAATTCACCTAATATGGGATAACGATGATAAAAATAATGGTTGAGAAGAAGTTTTCAGGCATTTCCATCTGCCTCATTGGCTAAAAATTAATAACACTCACAGTACTCATTTTTCTGTCCTTCAATTCTCCCCCTAGCTGATCTTCTGTAATGACGCCATATTACATAATGCTCTGCCTATGTGCCACGCTCCCAATAGCACAGTGTCTATCTTACTCATCTTCATACAGCTAACACTTAGACACACAACCTAGAACAAAACATTACTTTCATTGTTGAATTAACTATACAGGATATACATGTCATATATCAAATGTCTATGACATCTAAATACACACACGTATGTATGTATATTCAGTCTCACTGAAGATACAGAATCTTTAAAAAAAAAAAAAAAGTCATGACTATATTGACCAAATGGGCAGGAAAAACACAGACTGTCAAATCTATTGAAATTCTTTACCTTATAGAAAAGGAGTAAATCTAGATTATCTTGCTTTAAAAAGAGACCAAAGGGAAGCAAAAAGACTCTGAAGCTTTTTCTCTTTTATTAATAAATCTTACTGCAGCAGTCCCCAAACTTTTTGGCATCAAGGACCTGTCTCATGGAAGACCATTTTTCCAGGGACGGGGTCGGGGTGGGGGGAGGTGGAGCTCAGGCGGTGCTGCGAGGCCCAGTTCCTAACAGGACCGGTACTGAGCCCAGGCAGGGAAGTTGGGGGGGACCACAGCACCAGAGGACTTAGAGATAAGGGCTTTCTCAACCATAGAGCACTGGCGGGCTCAGACAACGGACAACTTTATACTCTCACGTGGATAAAAGGTCCTATAGATCTTTTTACTAGTTTAACACATTGCCACACTAGAAAAACTTTTTTTTCTTGGAGCAATAGTGTTTTATTACAAAAATAGAATAAAAACTTCTAAAAACAAAATGATCCTTTCTAATTTAATGAAAAATTTGTTATTTTTTATTGTTTTCTGTGTGTCAATTACATGTAATTTGAAAAATAGTTCATGAGGCTCCCAAGGTGAAGAGATGTGTGTTACATATGCTTCACGAGGCCCCGGGCTCAACACTAGCATGAGTTAAATACAACTCACATGGCAGTTAATGTATTAAGATTCAAGAACAGGGTGCCTATAACCACCCAAGGAAGACAGTTAGTTAGATATATAATTCTGAAACAGAGAAGTGACTTGGTCTTGTGGTTTTGTTGTCTCAAACTTTATGGTCAAGGAGTTCTTAAACCCACTTGTTACGCTTTAACTCTATTCTTCTTATCCAATCCTTACTGGAAACAGGAAACAGCTGCTTTCCATCACTCAGAGAACATCCTTCATATTCTTGGAGACTATTATTAAGTCCCCCTCAGTGTGCTTCCCTGCTCTTTCTAAGCTAAATAAACCTGGTTCCTTTAGACCATGTTTAGAGGGGCAATTTCCCTAACCTTTAATCACCTGGGTCACTAACAAGGCTGATGCTATATAAAAGCATTCCTCCTACCACTTCTGGATTTCACTTCAGAACTGTCTAGAAAACCTTCTAATCACATCTCAAACTTTTGACTCTTAACTTGAAAGGTGGCTTCTTCCTAAGAATAGACACAACCTCCCTGCTCCCTGTTTATCTCCCGTTTCTCACCCACATTAAATTGAACCGTAAGCGAAGGCCTGGGAAATCGACCTGCTGCTAGTGACCGTCAGTATTTTCTTCAACTGAAGAGTTTATATAAAAAGTTTGATCAGACAAGTGAACTTCCCGTTCTATTTTAGCCTTTGCCGTCTCCCTTTCTCCAATCTCTGAACAATAAGGGTATTGAATGTTAACGGTTGGGGATATGCAGCTGTTGCGTTTTTTTCTAGATTCACCAGTCATGTCCTTCTAAATTTCTTTATACATCTTATTATGGCAAAGATAATTTGGTTGAATAGTAAAAGCTCTCTTAATAGCGCTGGTTAAGGAGTATTCAACATTCGTTGTGTGCTCTGTAATATGTACTAGCCGATGCCCACAGCACACTGGGGATCCTTGCTGGAAACTTACTCTCCAAGCACTTCTGGTCTTACCAGTTGAGCTGTTTGCTTAGTAAACATCAATTGTATACATTTTAAAACCTGTTTATGACACTTGGACTTGTTACTGCAATTATACAAGTTATTTAAATGGTTAAGAAACTGATGAAATACAGGACCAAAAGAGGATGTTCCTTCTGTTTTTTTCTGTAAAAACCAAGTTGAATGTCTTGCAAAGTCCTCATAAAGATGAGTTGTTACAAGAAGTAAAGTTGTTTGGAAAACAGGTTGGCAGTTCCTCTAAATGGTAAACATAAAATTACCATGTGATCCAGAAATTCTAATCCTAGGTCTATACCACAAAGAACTGATAAAGTAGGGACTCAAACAGATGCTTACTTGTACATCAATTTTCATAGCAACATTATTCACAATAGGCAAAAAGTGGCAGAAACCTGTGTCCACCAACAGATGAATGCATAAACAAAATGTAATATATTCATACTGTGGAATATTTCTCAGCCATAAAAAGAATAAAATTCTGACGCATGCTACAACATGGATGAACCTTGAAGCCAATCACAAAAGGACAAATATTGTATGATTCCACTGACATGAGGTACCTAGAATGAGGTAAATTCATAGAGACAGAAAGCAAAATATAGGTTACCAGAGTCTGCGTGTAGAGAGTAACGGGGAGTTATAGTTTAATGGCTACAGAGTTTCTGTATGGGATTAAAAAAAAAGTCCTGGAAATGAATAGTGGTGATAGCTGTACAATATTGTGAATGCATTTAATGCCACTGGGTTGTATACTTAAAGAATGGTTAAAAGGCAATTTTTATGTTATGTACATTTTACCACAATAAAAAATTTTTCTAATTTTAGGTGTGAGAGAGATAGCTATAAAAAATAATATGAAAATCTAGAAGGATCCTGCACTCAGGTTACTCACCAATTGTCCTTAAATTCTCACTACTTTAAGTAGTGAAAGTAAAAATTAGAAATCATAGATGATGTTTGGATGTGGTTTATATATAAAACATATGACATGGATTGGCAACTGGCAAAGCCACATCAAAGAAAAGTCCTTGGTCATTCATAAAGAACTCAGCCTCCGCATGTGAATTTGTGTGTGCGTGTGTGTGTGTGTGTGTGTGTGTGTACATACACACACATACATTTTTTGTAAGTTAAAAAAATGTAAGGTTTGCATCTTTCTCTCTGTTTTTCTCTCTTATGTTTTACAATCCCCTGCTTTAAGTGATTTTTTTTTCTTTAAATAACTGATCAACAATTGAATTAAAAAGGAGGGCTTCTAATGTATTGAAAATCAGACTTAGCTATCTCTGGCTTAACAACCACCCACAGTGATGTTTAAATACCACCTTCATTACATTACTGCTATATATACATTATACACAATATGTCCAAAATACCCACATATCGCCTTTAGCAAGACTCTAAGCTCTTTACTGAATTACAAAACTCCCTACACAAAAGCATCCATTCATTTCTCTGCCATTGGAAAGCAGCCAACCAGGGAGTGGATAAAGGTGAAAGTCACTGATGTTACCCAATAGTTTGAGAGGGAAAAACAAGTGGAAGTCTAAGATGCAAAATTATAGCCAAAGAAAATCTTAGTCTTAAAAGAATAAAGCTGTAAATCAACTCAGGATTTGGCTTAGACACTAAGAGCGACATCTCTTACACTCCTATGAGACACTGCAAAGAGTTATAAGGAAGTGTTGAGAATCCAACGATAGTTTCCATATTCAGACATCAACAGACCTGCAGGAGAACCAACTCAATCAGAGTTCTTCTAGAGGAAAGGGAATTTAACTATAGGGCTGTAGAGAAAAACTGACACTAGGTTAACTAGTGTGGGCCCATCTTATTTTCAAATGCATTTAATGCTTTTACTGCTCTAATTGCATTTAATGTTGAAAGGTATTTAAATGTGTTAAATGTTTCAGTGACTCTCAAAGAGTGATTAACAAATGCTGCATCAAACATTCACTCTGCTGGCTCTGAGCATGATTCTCTCAGATCTGCTTGACCCCACGTCATTAACTTAAGTATTCTGAAATGCTAGCATTGGAAAGGCACTTAGAGGCCATCTGCTTCAACCCAACACAATTCGTTCTCTAATATCTCTCTGTCTAAAGACCTCTCATGACAGTGACACCACTACTTTATGAGAAAGGTCAGCCCACTTTTGGACAATTCATATTGTTGGGATTTGTCTTTATCTTGGACTTAAAATTTCCTTCAATAGTCTTAGTCAATAGTACCACTATCTCATATTTGTACAGTCATTGCAGATTTTCAAATATTTAAACATTTTTCCTTCCACGTTGTGTAGTCTTCACCAAATGTCTGTGGAGTGAATATCACGGCCTTGATGATCTACATTCTGTAGCTAAATGAAAAGAAGCCTGAAGCACTTAGATGTGTTACTAAGGCCCTGTAGGAAGCGCCTGGACTACTGTCTTGCCCTCTTAATACCAATGGAGAAGGCTTTCCAATATTGCATTTTGCTCTCTTGGAGCAAGATGTAAAACTCTTTCTTCTCCATGTCAAACCCCACTCAAAGACGTGGCTTCTCTCAAATGCTCCCTTCAGGACAAGGTTCAAGGTGCTTCACCATCCTTGTCAAGCCCCTTTGCAATGTCTCTCTTAAAATTAGTTCCTTGACAAGCTCCAGATATGGTCTAGCAAAATATGGAGAGTATAGAGAATGTGTTGAATATGGAGTGGGGAGTAGCTACCACTTCCCTGTTCTGGTCACTACTTTTAATGCAAACTACTTTGGGCAGCAGCCACATCATATATTGAGTCATAGTAAATTTTTTGTTAAATAAAACCTTTGTTCTTATACACAAACTATTGTTAAGTCAGATTTTCCATGCCAAATCCTTTCTGGAATAAGGCAGAATAAAAAGAAAGAAAAAAAGGAAAGCAAGAAGGGAGGGCGGGTTGGTCTTTCTAGCCCAGTGGTCTCCAGTGTTAGCCTACATCAGAAACATCTGGAAGGCTCGTTAACACAGACTGCTGAGCCCTCTCCTCAGAGTTTCTGATTTAATAGGATGAGGTTAAGGCCCAAGAATTTGCATTTCTAACATGTTCCCAGGTGATGCAGAAGCCGCTAACCAGGGACAATGCTGAGAACCATTGCTGTAGTCTGTTTATGTAATTCATTTTTTGAACATAAATGCAAATTGCACATGTATATATCTGTTAATTATGAACTTTATTATTTGATCCAGGTTTTAGCCTTTTGGAATCTCTCTAAATCTTAAGTTTGCTATTCAAAGTATAAGCTATTCTTCCAAGCCACATAGTACCAGCAACAATGCATCCAATGTCTTCATCAAGTTGATGATGACAATGTTATATATCATAGGGCCAAACCAGAATTTGTTGCCGGATCTTTAGTTACTTCCTTCCTGATTGGCCATTTCTTTAATTAATACTCTGTCGTATGCCGTATCCAGCAGAAAAAAGCGGCCTCTCACTAGTTCAAGTGAGCTATGAGGCCCAGTTTAGGCCAGGAGTCCTGCCCATCTGGGCCAACTGACTATCCATACCACTTCTTCAGTGGTCACTTAGGGTTCATTGAGGACCCTAATGACCCTAAGACCCTAAGATCCTAAGACCCACATGCCACAGGGCTGTGCCAAGTACCTTTGAAAGCCATTAGTGTAGTGAAAATGTCCAGAGGCTTTGGAGTCAGATAAACTCAAACTATCATTCACTGGATCTATGATTTTTCTTATTTATGAAAGGGGATAATAAAACCCCTCTCATACGCTTGTTGAGAGCATTAAGTGTCACAGAGTAGGAAAGGCACCAATCACATTGCCTGGTATTCAATAAATGTGAATTATTATTATTATAATTATGTTCCTTACCTGGTCAAAAACTTTTAGAGGCTTCTAATGCCTAGTGAATAAATTCTAGATGCCTTAGTTTGGTATTTAAGACACAACGTGCTACCAGCCTATCATCCTAGACTCATCTTTCATCCCTGGAAGCCTAATCTACATTTAGATGTTTCTCTAAAATATCGATTATGTATTCCAAACTCTGTCTTTAGATTAGTAACTCTGCCAGAATGCCTGTCCCCTTCTCTAATTTTTACCTAAAATAAATAAATAAATAAACAGAAAAACCACCTCCATTCTTCAAATCCAAACTTGAAGTCCAGCTTTTCAATGAAATGCTTACTTTCATGCTAAAGTCAGACTTCTTTCCCCAGTTCCCATGCAATTACTGGGTAGGCTGAGCACGTGGCACCTTGCGCACGGCAGATGCAAAGGGAACCCTGGATACATGGAAATGGCCACAGCCTCCAATAGGACATTAAGCTTCTAAAAGACAGAGGGAAACATAAAAAATCTCCCACAAACTCTAGGATTCTAGTTTGATGACACTCGTCGCTGAAGGAATACATAGTCCCTGATTAATTTAGGAGGAATCAGACTCTCTGGGTTGAAATCCTGATAATATCAATATTTTGTCTCAGGCAGACAGGCACACGGAGCACACTGCTGAGAGCATTTCTTGGCTTATTGACAGGAGGAACTGATCTTCCAACACACCACTCCAACATTCACACTCTGGAAGCCTTTCCTGGACTACACAGGAGCCTTTTCTCCTTCATACCAAAAAATAATAATACTAATAACTAGTGCCACTGCAATACTTAATATGATCAGTTAACTTGTCTAGTCTTTCACGCATTCATTGAGTAATTGCTGAGCATCTTGTAAGCAGCTGAGTCCTCATTTATCCATTTGTTTGAATTTATTTTATAGTTCACTTCCTCTAGTTTAGTGCAACAAACATTAGCACTGGCTGTGAGCAAAGCATTACATTTATACCCCAGGACAGTAAGATGGCCCCTGGTTTTTTTTTTTTTTTTTTTTTTTTGGAGACAGAGTCTCACTCTGTTGCCTGGGCTAGATTGCCGTGGCGTCAGCCTAGCTCACAGCAACCTCAAACTCCTGGGCCCAAGTGATCCTCCTGCCTCAGCCTCCCGAGTAGCTGGGACTACAGGCACGCACCACCATGCCCGGCTAATTTTTTCTATATATTTTTAGCTGTCCAATTAATTTCTTTCTATTTTTGGTAGAGACGAGGTCTCGCTCTTGCTCAGGCTGGTCTCGAACTCCTGAGCTCAAACAATCCACCCGCCTTGGCCTCCCAGAGTGCTAGGATTACAGGCGTGAGCCACCGCGCCCGGCCTGAATAATCTGTATAATGTTTGAATATGTTATTAGTTGGAGTCAGAAAATATTTTGGCATATCTTAAATTTTGAAAGCCCATTTTGTGGGTGCTCTGGTTTATAATGTCAGATATACAAAAGTCAGTTAAATGCAAGTGCTGAATATATAAAGGCCAAATAAATGTAAGTGCAAATGGAAAATAAAGTGTATCTTTACCAAGATAAGTTGCCTTCTCCAACTGAAGGGAAAAGCAAAGATAACTCAATCTGAAGGGAAAAAAATCCCCTCACCCAGACTCACAGCCCAGGTGTGCAAAGAGAAGAGTCCTCCCAAGTAGGAGATTTCCCAACCAGAGCAGACAGGAAGGGGGAAGACCCCTCCCCACCAAGTCCCAAATAAAACAGAACTTGGCCAAAATTGGGAGTTCAGTCCAAGAGAGACTCACTAAGGGGAAAAGAGGCGACCAGTGGAAGCAGGGCCTCAGGGGTCACCAGTGTGGGCACCTCATGCCCTAGTTCCAAGGGCTGGTGATTTTCTCCACAGTGAGTGTCAGCTTTGGAACCCTGCATGTGACACCAAGTATGTCAAAATCAAATAAAACTTAGAGACAAATGTCTGAAATTAAAATGTTTTATTTGGGAAGAAAGAATTGTAATTTGGGGCATATATGCAACCTGGGATGTCTGAAGAAGAAAAGAGGGTTAGAGGTTTTATAAAAAGGAGAAATGCATGTATTGTTTTTCAAGAAAGTTCATTGGCACTAGTAAGGTTTTGGGAAGCTGGCAAGTTCTGATTGGTGAGTGATGGTGGTGGGTAAAATTAGTTTTAGAGTTGTAGCAGGTTGTTTTAGTAGTCATAGATAAAACTGGTTTTAGGTAATAGCAAGCAGTTTCAACAGCCAGGCTTGCAGAGAATTATTAATATATTCTTGGAGCAATATTTTGCACCCTGAATGTTTTTTCTCTCTGGCATCTCGACTCTGTTTTAGTTGGGTATGACAAAAATGACCCAATTTATATGATCAGCTCTCACAGCTGAAAGGTGGTAAACATTTAAAAATTATATGTAACTTCAGTTGTTACTGTGATAGATTTAAACAACTTTAAATAACTTATTTCCTATAAAAAAGCAATTATTTTTGAAGATGAAGGCAAGCAAAAAAAAAAAAACAAAACACCACAAAACCTCCAAATCCCATTCACCCAGAGACAACCACTGTGAACACTTTGGAGAGCAGTCTTCCAGACACTTTCTATCCACATAGTAAATAAAAATTCAAAATGGAATCATAATGTATATGCTGTTTTGCACCTTAAAAAAACTTTTAATGAACATATTTAATGAAAAGACATTTATGTTTGCATGCATTCCATTATGCTTCTTGTTGGACATTTAAACAGTTTATGTCCTTTTTGCTCTTAATTAGTGCTGCAGTGGAGAATGAAAATCCTTACAGCTAAATCTTTGCCTATGCTCTCACTTCTTTGTGGTAATTATTTTTCTCTTTTAGACTCATTTGTATTTGCACTTTTTTATCTCTCCCTTACTTCCTTCTCATTCCACCCCTAAGTCTTTATACTGTTTGTGGATGAAGCTGCACATGGCATGTAAAGCCCATTCAAGTTTTAAGTTTATCTTTCTGATTATAAAGGTAATAATAATGCTTATTGCCGAACACTAGAAAAATTAACAAGAATATAATAAAAAGATTACAATACCTAGACAACCACTTTTTTCTTCTCTGTTCCTTCAGCAGTAAGTATTGAAGTGTTAGCTAATTTGGTAGGGAAATATTGCAGCTTTTGATTTGCACTTTTTTGCTTATTACTGTAGCTGAACAATATTTCAAATAGTATTTAAAATGTTTATAGGCTGTGGTCCATTTTGGGCCCCATCTACTCCATCTAGCCTTCCTTCAGTATTCCAAACTAATTAAACTAAATTGTGATGGTTTAGTTTTCCATATGTGTACATTTTAATTCTCTAGATTGAAAGCTGGTTGTGTAGTCCTGGATGTAATTTTGCTGAGCCTGCTTTCTTTATTTGCAAATTAGGGATAATAAAACTTATTTTGCTGGGTTGTAGTAAGAATTAGAAATAATGTATCCAAGTGTGCGCAATAAAAAGTAGCAACTTTTTTTTAACTTCTGCCTTTAGCAATCTATGTTCATAGCAGGTGTTCGTATTTTTATATTTCAAATGAATAATCCTGGCATCCCACCCAATTTAGATACTTATTGAGCACCTATGACACATGAGGTACTGTTCATAATCCTTGAGGCCTTCTGAGCCTATATTATTCAGAGATGTTTTCTAGAAGTATTCAACTTCAGCAATTTTCTTACTTATCTGTTTCCTCAGTCTTTTACCACCTTGCCTGGTCCATTAGTAGGTGGCGAATAAATGTGTGAGCTGAGCTGCATATTAATAATACCGTGGGAATTAGACAGGTGTAGCTTGTGCCTGTAGTCCCAGCTACTCGGCAGGCTGAGGCAGGAGGATCAATTGAGCCCAGGAGTAGGAGGCTGCAGTGAGCTATGATGATGCCACTGCACTCTAGCTGGGGCAACAAAGCAAGACCCTGTTTCAAAAAAAAAAAAATAGTGGGAAATGAGAAACACACAAATTACATAAAGCCTGGCAGGCTGTGATGAAAGTGATAACAGGTACAAAGTACTTTGTACATTGGGAGATCAGGAGACATTAATTTTGATTAAGGTATCTGGGAATACTCTGTGGAGTAGGTAGATTTGACGTGGGCCCCAATCATAGGGACTGAGGAAAGGGGGTTAAAGATGGAGTAACAGTATGAATTAGGGCTTGGAGGTAGAAGTAAACGGGGTGTGTGTTGCTATCAGTTATTTCGGGTGGTAAGAGAGTAGGGTGGCGAATGGGCCCAGATGAGGCAGAAAAAAGGTAGTTAGGTCCTATATTTTAAGGATTTTGACAGTCATTCTTTATAATTAGTTTTCAAACGTTTCTGAAAAACTGCTTTCAATATGGCCTGGGGCATCCTTGGGTAGAGTGGATCAGAGGGGCAGAAGGGGTCAGGAAAGTGGTGGGCCAGTGGGAAAGACGCGGAGTGGGAGGATGGTAGAGACCTGCAGTGGCCGGAGGGGACTTAGTGGCTAGTATTGGCCAGGAGATGAGGGAGTGTCCACGAGAAGGCGGGACACCCTTAGCAGCTCAGCAGGCAGCAGGAGGCTGCAGAACGACGCCTATGGGGCCCAGCCACTCACGCTGAGGGGCAGCAGAGACGTCCACAGCAGCACAGGTGCCGTCTGCGAAGTAATCGCCAGGTCCAGCTCCACCAGCCGGCACGCCGCCCGGCGTCCCCACACAACCGCGCTTCTCTCACCCCGCCCCTCTCTTCTCTGCCCTCGCCCCGCCCCTCGACCATAGCCCCGCCCCTCGACCATAGCCCCGCCCCCGCGTCTGTGGCCACGGTGCCTGTCCCTCACCTCGCCCCACCCGGCTTACCTCGCCAGGCTCAGAGCCCCTTCTGGCCCAGCGGCCCCGTGCAGCCTGTCTGCCTGTTGGCTCTGCGGAGGGAGGGCCTGGGCAGTCGGGTTGGCCCGAGGGAGGTTACCCTTCCCAGCCTCACCCCGGCCGCCCGAGCCGGGAGGAAGCGGCGGCGAGGTCTGCGGGCGGCATGGCGGGAGTTACAGACGAGCCCAGGCCGGGCCCCGCGGCGGGGGAGCAGCTGCCGCAGCAACACGTCCCTTGCCAGGTGTTCCCCGAGCGGCTGGCCCAGGCGAAGCCCCAGCAGGGGTTCCTCTTCAGCTTCCTCACCCACAATCAGAAGTGCCAGCTCATGCTGCTGAAGACGCTGGAGACAAGTAGGAGCCGTGACCTGGAGACTGGGGGTCGTCAGCCCGGTGGTGTCTGAGACCGGGTGGGCGGGAAAGGGCCTGGGCACCACTCAGCTTGGGGGCTGCAGGTTCATCCCCAGGGCTGGACGGGTCTCTATCAGGCGCCTCCGTGCAGACTCTAGGCATCATGGGGGCGGGATTGGGGGCCTGGGCCTCAGTTTCCCCATTAGAGGAATCGTTGAGGCCCCTTTCAGCACTCTCTTGTTTGTGGAGTGAAAGAGGAGTCAGGCTAGGAGTTTGCCCTTTTTGGTCACACTCACTGCTCTGGCAGATCCTCTGATTTCTTATGTAAGTTTTGCAGTAACACTGTGACTTTAGGATAAGGGTGAGGCAGAGTTTTAAAGAGCCACGTGAATTAAGGCGGTATATTCTGCCAGTGCAAAAACAATAGTTTTGCAAACCTACCCTTCATTGGAAGGGGGTATTAACCTTCATGCATAAATGGGCTTCAGAGTGTAAAAATCCTGGAAAAGGTCTGTGAAATTGTGTGTGTGTTTGTGTCTAAGTGCATTTTTTCTGAGGAGAGAGTGCATAGCTTCATCATATTCTCAAAGAGACCAACCACATCAAAAAGGTTAAGAACCACTGCTGTGGGTTAAATAGGGACACAAATACCCAATTCTCTCCAGTCCCAGGAACATTGCACTAGAAAAGATTTCTTAACTCCTTTACGTTTACATAGACTTCCTAAGTTTATTTCATATGCATTTAGAAAATCAGAGTCTTAAATGAACTTGTCCCAAAGCAAGGTTTCTCTTTCACGGCTGGCCAGTCACAGTCCAAAAGTCAACCACCCCAGATTTTCCAACCTTTTTGGGATTACCTGCATGTTGAGACTCATGGGGGGAGGAAGAAGAGGAATAGAGGGTAAAGGGCAGGAGAATGATGACATTGTATTGACTGTATAAATATGTATTGAATACCTCCTAGATTCTGGTGGGGGGAAATACAAAGATGAGTTAGGACTCTGCTTTAAGATGTTTCAAAGTGGAATACGGCAGAAAGAACGTGGGTTGCACAGTTAGATGTGAGTTCAGGTGCTGGTTCCCTTTCCTTATTAGATGTGGAAGAGTGATTTAATCTTCCTGATCCCCTCTATCCTTATCTATAAAAAAAGGGGGAAGGGGATAAAGATACCTCTTTTAGGGATGTTGTGAGGAATAGCTTTTATGACTGTAAAGTGCCGGTGTATCAGGAGCTGAATAAAGGGTAGCTGTTTTTACAGTGGAGCCACACAGTGGAGGACAGTTGAATAGGTGGGATGTGAGGACAATAGGGTGCTGAATATTAGCCCCTGTAGGAATCAACCGGCCTCAACCTTCCAAGGGGAGGGCCTGTTGGTGGTATTAAAGCATCAACTTGAAACTTTAAAATCCTATCCCTGGGCAGGAGGTGATGGAAGGCCTCATGAGAGACCTTTTATTTTTCTTAAAAGCAAATTTATTCTAAATACTGCTGCAGGTCCTTTTTGAAGACAAACCACTGTGCTACCTGCATTTTTTGTTTTTTTAAGTAAGGAGACTACGGACTTTTGAAGTTATATCAACTTTGTAAAATTCTCTTAATTGTGTGAACCATGATGCACTTAATATGATGCCTAACATCTGGTTACACTCAATTAATAAAGCTTATTTTAAATAATAATTATTCTGTTCACACTCTTAAGAGAGGGTGGGTCAGTAAAGCAGTAACCTATATCTATCTTTCTCACATCACACTACTTTTGTTTTACTCACCTGTTTTTGCTTTTTTTTTTAATTTTTTTTATTTTTTTTGAGACAGAGTCTTGCTCTGTTGCCTGGGCTAGAGTGCTATGGCTTCAGCCTAGCTCACAGCAACCTCAAACTCCTGGGCTCAAGCAATACTTCTGCCTCAGCCTCCCTAGTAGCTGGGACTATAGGCATGTGCCACCATGCCCGGCTAATTTTTTTTTATATATATATTTTTAGTTGTCCAGCTAATTTCTTTCTATTTTTTTTAGTAGAGATGGGATCTCACTCTTGTGCAGGCTGGTCTCGAACTCCTGAGCTCAAATAATCCGCCCACCTCGGCCTCCCCGAGTGCTAGGATTATAGGCGTGAGCTACCGCGACCGGCCCTGTTTTTGCTTTTAATGTTTTTTTTAAAACTTTGGTTTCTTTTCTTTTTCTATTTTTTGGGTTATATCATATAATTTGCTGTCCATTTATATTCTCAGACAAGATGGCCTTTGTGAAAAGTTGTTGTGAGAGGCGATTGGGTTCATTGTGCTTTCCTGGAATAGTCGGAGGCTCAGAGAGTCTTAGAAGTGGAAAGGCCCTCAGAAATCATCCAGGTGTCCCTGTCCCCATATAGGAAAACCTCAATGCCATCAATGACCAGATAGCCCTTAGACCACTCCTGGAACAGGTTACCTGTTCTTTGAGACTACTCTATTGTTTCAACAACTTTAATTGTTGGAAAAATCCTTTCTCATACTATGTTGAAATCTGCCACATGGAATTTCCACTCTTTTGGTCCTTGTTCTGCCTTTTGAAGAAATACTGACTGAATCTATTCCCACATGGCACCCCTTCAGTACTCGAAAGTACTGTGGTCCTGATTAAGTCTTCCTTCTCCTTTCCAAGTCCCGAAGTCCTTTCTTGCTTTTTACCGAACATAGTCCTGCACTAGTCTAGTCACCATCCCCTGTGGAAGGGCTTTCAGTGGCAGGCCCCATTTCGAGTGAGGTAGGTACTCAGCATGGGACATGGGGATTCCAGTGTGGTCTGACCAGGACAGAGAACAGTGTGGCCACTGCCTTCCTCAAATCTGGATACTGTGCTGTTATTCATTTGTAGGAATGTGGCCCAAAATTCCCTCAGTCTTTTGATATCTACTGTAATACAATGTATTTGATCATTTAACTAAAAATGACCTTTAAAAGCATATTTGATATTGTTGCAGGTGCTTGGTGGTACCATCCTGATATTTGTATTTCTGTTTTGTTTCTGTTAAGACTTACTTGGATATTAATTTAAGCTTTTCTTTTCATGTCTGTTTTTACCAATTTCAAGATAGTATTACTTCATTATGATTTATTTTTTGATAATTTGCTGCTATTTGGGTAATTTAATTGCTGCTACTTTTTCCAGTTAGCTTACTTAATTGAATCAATATCTTTCTAGATCCTTATGTCAAACTTCTACTTGATGCTATGAAATACTCGGGTTGGTAAGTAAATCTTTCTGAAATGCTGCTTTATATTCTGGCTTCTAAAAACAAAAACCCCCAAACTGGACCTGCTTAAGATTTCTCACTTCCGGTCACGAAGCCTTTTCTGTAGGCTACATGGTGGGGATTGGCTGCATTCTTTCCAGGCAGGCCTTGTTCTCTTTGGACATCTTCTAACCCTAACTCAATTTCTCGCTGTACCATTCACCTTGGGACTTTAGTAAAGACAATACTCAAAATCTTTCTTGTAAGTAATTCAAACCTGGCCTTTCTTCTACACCAGCCTGGGCATTGTTTTTAATGGAGAAGAAATCTCAGCTTGTTATGTAGGAGCCTTCCAGATGTTATGTAACTGTGAGGGGATTAAGGTAAGTGAGGTCTGATGTCCACTTCTTGACCTGGCCCGAGGGCAGGAACTCCAACATATTTCCAATAGGGTATTAATCAGTTGGCCAAATGCTTTATGGAAGCATATCATAGGATTTGAATTAGGATTCAATTTTGCAGAGATAATCCCCTTATTTTATAGATGAGAGAACTGAGTCCTGAAGGTATTAAGTTGCTTTCCCAAGGTTCATATATGTTAGTGGTGGAGGGGATTTACTATATATATGGTAGAGGATCTCCTGACTCCTGGCCCAGGGCTGTTTCCCACATACACACTGCTCTGGACATTGTCTCTTCTTTAATTTACTCTTCTTCTTCTTCTTTTTTTAATACTCATCTATGTGTGCTGATTTTTATTCTTGCCTTTTAGTGCTGTTAACAAAGACAGACACTTTTCTTGTGAAGATTGTAATGGAAATGTCAGTGGAGGTTTTGATGCTTCAACATCTCAGGTAGGCATTTTTGCCAAATTGTTACTTTTCCTTTAATCTTCTCTTGTGATATTTGCTGAGCACCTTCCATATGCTGGACATTCTATTTGGTAGACTTTATGTAGAACTTTAAAAAACAAATTAGTTGTGGTCCTCACTCTTAAGGAGTTTACATTCTCACAGGGGAGATGAGACATGAACACAAATAATAAAATTTGAGGCAGGCTAAACTTTTTTAGGAGGGCTTGGTTACCACAATGAGACAGTGTTGTGATTGATTAAAATATGCCAACAGATTCAGTTAGAGGATATAAAGTCTCCTCAGGGTCAGAGCAGGGATACTATGAGCAAAAGTGGCAGCTGGGAAACCAGGGCATGTCTGGGAATGGCATGTTGTCCAGTTTAGCTGGAGGGCATGAGCACCTGGGGATTTAAGGGAAATAGAATTGGAAAGAAAGGAAGCCATATGGCGGGAGGCTTTGAATGCTAAATAAAGGTTTCCACTTTTACATGATGAGAAGTGATGTAACCTGTGAAAATTTTAGATTAGGGGAGTGAGTAAAATCTGTGAAATTTGGGTAATGATTGATTATATCTATCTTATAGAGTGATGATGAGAATTAAATGAGATGTCTCTTCTAAAGTTGCTTATCTTAGTGCCTGGCTCATAGTTAAGCATTTAATAAATTTTATTATTAGTTTTAAGTCATTGGGGGTTTTGACAGAGTCTTAGAGGTTGTAGATGGATTAGGTCATGTGATGAGGGTAGATGAAGGTGTTGTAAGTATTAGTAACTATTTCCAATTTGAATATATAACCCATATTTACACTTAACTGTTTCCTGCTGGAGAATTTTACATGTATTTTGGTTATTCATAAGTTTTTTATAATATTCATGGGAAATGGAAGTATAGTATAGGGATGAGAGATCTGGGTTTTAGAGTCAGATAGATTAGAGTTCAAATCCTAGTTCCCCTGCTTATTAGCTGTGGGACTTGGGCAAGTTATTTTTTTTTATTCTCAGTTTCCTCATTTGTAAATTGGTAATCACAATATTGATACTGTGAGCTCTCAAAATGGCTCTTGGTAAGTTTACCCCCTTCTCCGCCCCCTGGAGTTAAATAGAGTGGACATCTTGAACTTTGATTTTAGTTCTCAGTAGTGTTGAACATAGTTGGGTTCTCTCTCCTTTTATTTATTTATTTATTTATTTATTTATTTATTTATTTATTTATTTTTGAGACAGAGTCTCACTGTGTTGCCTGGGCTAGAGTGCCGTGGCGTCATCCTAGCTCACAGCAACCTCCAACTCCTGGGCTCAAGCGATCCTCCTGCCTCAGCCTTCTGAGTAGCTGGGACTACAGGCATGTGCCACCATGCCTGGCTAATTTTTTCTATATATTTTTAGTTGTCCAATTAATTTTTTTCTAATTTTTAGTAGAGACGGGGTCTCGCTCTTATTCAGGCTGGTTTCGAACTCCTGAGCTCAAACAATCTGCCCGCCTCGGCCTCCCAGAGAGCTAGGATTACAGGCGTGAGCCACCACGCCCGGCCTCCTTTTATTTTTTTAAATTAAAATTTTTATTGTGAAGTATCTCATTCATACAGAGGTGTAAAAAACATATAGGTACACCTTCGGTAATAATGCTGAAGTGAATACCTGTGTAACAGCCATTTGAATTTTTTAAATAGAATATTACCAGGACTTCAGAAACCTGTGTGCCCCTCTCGAGTCACTTCCTCTCCCTTCTTTATCCTGACTTTTGTAGTGATCATTCCCTGCTTCTCTGAATAGTCTCACCATCTACATATACAGTCCAACAATGTGTTATTTGGTTGCCTGCTTTTGAGCTTTATACATGGAATACTGAGTTACATGCAATGCTTTGTAGTATTATAAAATTGTATAGTAGGTAGTCTTCTGTAACTTAATTATTCTGTTCAGCGTTATTTGTGAGATTCTTTTATGTTGTGGTATGTACCTCTCTGGTTTATTTAGTTTCACCGTTGTGTAGTATTCCATTGTTTGTTGATAGTACCCTAACTAATATTGATTGTTTCTAACTTTGTTGTTATGAACAATGCTGCTACGAATATTCTTGACCTTCTCTACTGGTGCACATTTGTAATAGTTTCTCCAAGATATAAGCCTAGGAGCAGAATTTCTGGGTCATATAGTATGTGTAAACTTTTTTTTTTCCTTCAGCAAACGTGGAATTAAGACCAGCATACACTTAACTTTAGCTGGTAATGCTAAACACTTTCTTTCCCTGGTTTCTAGTACACAGCACTCTTCTGGTTGCTCTTTTGCTAGCTTATCTTCCTCTACCAGTCCTTAAATGTTAAAGTCCCTCAATCCTTGGTATTAGATCCCCTTCTGTTTTTACCCTATACTCTGCCAAGAGGATCTCATTACCTTTCCAAGGTTTGAACTCTCTTTTGAACTCCACGTTCCATATATCCAAGTGCCCACTTAATACTTCTACTTAAAATGTCTTAAAAGCACTTTAGACCACGTCCAAGATCAAATTCATGATTTTTACCATGTCCCATATCCACCCAACTTGGTCTTTAGTTTTGTATATCTCAGTGGATGGTACTACCATCTATCCTATTACCCAAGCCAGAAATATATGGATCATCCTTGATACCTCTGATTCCTTCCGCATATTCTATCTACTACCAAATTTTGCCCAATTTACCTCTTGAATCCCTCTTTCAGCTCCCACCATTCTAGCCCCTTACCATTGTCTTTTGCCTAGAATACTTCATTAGCTTGCATCTAGTTTCCCTGCATCTGGTTTTGGTCAATGGCCCCTGCCGATCTCACTGGCTATATCCGTTGCCTACCACCCCCAAGTCTGTGCTTCACCTCTGTGGCTCTGCTTTCAGCTTCTCAAGCATTCTATTCCTTCAACTCTCCCCCTACTCTTTGTGTATGTTGTTCTCTGTGCCTGGAATACTCCCTTCTCCTCACTGCAAATTTAGCTCCTGTTCATCTATTAGATCCCAGTTTAAATGTTCCTTCCACAGAGAAGCCTTTCCCCACCATCCAGACCAGGTCAGGCATTCTCATTGTATGTGCTCATGACAACCTGGGTTTTTCTTCATGACAACTGTCATTTCATGTGTTTAAATATTTTGATAAATATTTGATAATTTCTATCTCTATTAGTAGATTATAAATCTTCTATTAGGTCTCCATAGATATTGGTTGAGTAAATGAATGCGGAATGAATGTATGTAAAATGTCTGGCATGTATCCCAGTGTCTGGCACATAGTAAGTACACAATAAACAGCAGCTGTTACTATTAGGATCCCTCATGTCTTTCTTATTCTTATAGGGTCCTGCTCAGTGTGCCGTTGGCTTTTTGCACTTCTTTCTGAAGGTCTTTCTGAGGATTTTTCCTGGCATTTTCCCTCATTCTAGTAGAATGAGGACAGTGGTGGTCATTCATTGTTCATTCCTTGCTCATTCAGAAACTTGATAAAGAAGTATTTTACATATATTCTCATTTAATTCTCACAGTTCTATGAGGTAGGTACTCTAATTATCTCCTTTTTATAATTGAGGAAACTGAGGCACAGAGAGGTTAAGAAACTTGCCCAAGGTCACCAAGTTAGTAAAGACTGGAGCTGGAATTTGAATCTGTCCGCTTCATTCCAAAGCCCACCTCTTAACCATAACACAGTGGAGTCCGAGACAGATAGGTGTGGTCAGCCCAATGAGAATGGTGCATGAATAAATGTCCTTAATCTAAGTGCTGTTGTAGTCCAGAGAGAGAAGAGAGAAATTAGTCACTGGGGAAGGCTGTGGAGCATGGGCAGTTAGGAGTGGGACTTGGCTGATGGGTGAGGTGGAGTTGATGGAGAAGAGCGGGTGGAGGCTTTCCAGGCAGGTGAGCTTGTGGGAGAAAGATAGGATTTACGAAATGAAAGTAGATTTTAGAAATCACTGAACTTCTCTTATTTTGGTGCCTCCTAGATAGTTTTGTGCCAGAATAATATCCGTAATCAGGCCCATATGAACAGAGTGGTCACCCATGAACTCATTCATGCATTTGATCATTGTCGTGCTCACGTCGACTGGTTCACTAACGTCAGACATTTGGCCTGTTCAGAGGTGAGTTTTACTGTAGAAGACAATAAATTTTTCCCTAAAACATTCTATGTTTGAACATTTTATCAAGTATAATTTATTTAAACTTACTCCTTTTCTTACTATCATAGTTCCACCTTAATCTTGAATTTCTGTTTTTAACTAATGTTGAATATAACTTTTTGAGATATAACTAGAGAAATTTTAAGTATCTATTTAGAATTGTCTTAAATATCACCTTTAAGTCCTACTAATAGTGATGACTGAGTTTAGTAATAATAAACTATTAATTTTTCCTATGGAATAAATTATATCAAATTAAAAAATAATAATTAACATTTACTAAAGGCTATGTGTCAAACACTGTTCTGTTTGTATGGATTCTTATGTAATCTTCACAACAACCTACTGAGGTAGATACTATTATTGTCTCCATTTTATACATGTCTAAAATGAGGCAGTTGTTTAGATTCCAAAGTTAGTAAGTGGCAGAGGCAGAATTACTGACACAGTTCATGACTTGTTTGCTGTGTTGCCTTCCGTTGGTAAAGTTCCTTGCTTGCCCTAGAGTAAGACATATAGTCTCAAAAATATAACACAAAAAGATAGTTATTATTAAATACTCTGGATTGCTCTCAGAAGTATACATATATATGCTCCTGGAGAGTCATATGTATTTCATACTTGTATTTTGTTAATTAAAGAGTGTAATGTAATGAGAAATTAAAAAATGACTATAAATCTCAAGCTTATAGTTTATAACTTAGATTGTTTTCTCTTTCCCTTGAAATTAATAAGTAGCCCCATGACATCTAATTATAATTCATATTATTTGGAGAATAGACTGAAACTTGAGTTTTTAAATAGGTTTCTCTCTTGGGTGCTGTGACAATGAATGCCTGTTAGCTAGTTAAAGTGTGTTAAGTACCTTGAACTCCTCAGAGGAATGAGGTCATATTATTGCAGAAGTAACAAGAAGTAGTCCATTCTGTTTGCAGTGAATCAACAAAAATGTGGCCTGGTTGGCTGTAGGGTCTATGTGGGTAGTTCTAAGACTTTTTCATCTATTAAAATACAATAAATTAGAAATTTTTTCCTTTGAAAGTATAGTAAATTAGAAAATATGTCTTAACTTTAGGCTGTCATGCTTGTAGCATGATCAGTTTGGAATGTTCTTGATTCTTTGTGCTTTGTGCCACTTAATTTTTTATAGGACAATGAAGGCCCTGGAGGAAGGTCATGAACTTCCATGGTTTTGAGGGAAGTTCCAAGAGATACTTGGGCTAGGACTGGTAGAGTCATATGCTCAAACTATCTTAGATATTGATGCGTTCAGTTTTAAGCCGACATTGAAACTCAGTTTGTTTCAAAAATGCTTTCTTGAAATCTTTTTGGTAATTTGTGGAAGTGTTTGTATCTTGTAGAGAGTGTGGACTTTAACCCTGAAGTCCAACTCTTTGACTTTTGGTTCTATAGACATCAGCTCTGTCAGTAAAGCTACAGTGTAAAGTTTAGAAAATTCTCTTTAGTAGGTGATTGAACTTTTCCCCATCCCTCTGGTGTATTTGACATCGTCTAGCATGGCTTAGAGATATCTGCTCTGTTGTCAATAGAGTTTAAAAAATTATTTAAAAAGTCTTACAAATACTCTGTTCTCAGAAAAACATGCTAATTTTATATTCTTTTCCAATTTTTAAAAAATGATTGATATAGTAGAGATATATAGAGCGTGAACATTTCTTTACCTTTCATTTGCCTTCTGTCTTTGTGGTAGGTTCGAGCTGCCAACCTTAGTGGAGACTGCTCACTTGTAAATGAAATATTCAGGTTACATTTCGGATTAAAACAACACCATCAGGTAAAAACTAACATGAGATCACCTACCCTCAAGAGTGTTATGAGTAGAAATAATGAATAAAGAAATGAGAAGTACATTTAGTGTTTGAAATGTGAAAGAATTACCTATATTAAAAGAATACAAAATGAGTACCATTTAAACAGAGTAGGTGGAATTTAGTTCTACTTTATGAGTGAGTAGGAGATTTTAACAATGAAGAGAGCTATGATCTTGCCCCTGGAGTACTTTTGGATGGGGGTGGATAAGGAATGGAAGTGAAGTTACAGTCTGTCTTAGTTTTATCCTAATAGTCCTGGACTTACATTTTGAATCTATTATAGTATTCTGGAGACAAAAAATGTGATCCCTTTTAGAACAGAGACTGCGTTTTAGCACAAGTTTGTGGCTGTGTGTCAGCACACCTGTAAAGGCCGGGTGATGTGCTAGAAGAGCTTCGCATTGGCACATTCAATCCATTGATTAAGGGGAGCTTAGCTGAGAGGGAGTTTGTGAACAAAACAAAACAAAACAAAACCAACAACAAAAAACTCTATAAGGCAAGACTAGCCTGTCAGAAAGCCTTTGAGATCCATGATAGATGGATGTGGGCAGAGGAAGTATAGAACTCATGGATCGATAATGAATGTGAGCAGTTCTGCCTCAGGAGAAATGTCAGAGATTTTTTTTTTTAGATGAGATTTGTATTTATTGACCAAGGAATACTTCTTTTTTTTTGAGACAGAGTCTTGCTCTGTTACCTGGACTAAGAGTGCCATGGTGTCAGCTTAGCTCACAGCAACCTCAAACTCTTGGACTCAAGCAGTCCTCCTGCCTCAGCCTCCTGAGTAGCTGGGACTATAGGCATGTGCCATGACGCCTGGCTAAATTTTCTATTTTTAGTAGAGATGGGATCTCGCTCTTGCTCAGACTGGTATCAAACTCCTGACCTCAAGTCATCCTCCCACGTTGGCCTCCCAGAGTGCTAGGATTACAGGTGTGAGCCAAGAGATTTTCTACTGGAAGAGCTTGCTAGGCCAATTTGTGAATTATGTGAGCATCAGGAGTTGAAAAAGCATGGGCTTGGAGAACAGCAGGAAGGCCCTTTGTTCTCTGGAGAAGAGAGTAACTCAATTCTGGGTTGGAGGCTGGAAAATCAAAGTGAGCTACTAAGAGAAGTCATCAACTTAGTCACTGGGAGCTAGCAGATAAGCCTGGTGTCTGGAAGGGGTGATTACTGCCACTGGACTGTTAGGCTTTCAGCCTGTGCCAAGACAACCTAGTGATATGCCACTGACTTGTCTTGTGCTGCATGTTTTCTGTGCTCTCAAATCCCTGCTTCTCCAGTAAATTCTGTGTGTTCTGGTTCAGTGGAGAGGGTAGAAGTAGAGTATACATCAGCCTTCCCCTAGAAAAGAGGATAATGTGGTTCAAGCATGTGATAGCATGGCTTATAGATGTCTGTTCTTGTTGTCAATAGAGTTTAAAAAGTTCTTTAAAAGAAAGTCTTACATAAACTCTGTTCTCAGAAAAACATGCTTATTTTATATTCTTTAACAATTTTAAAAAATCAGTTGATAACATAGAGAAACAGAGCATAAACATTTATTTTCATCTGCATTCTGTCTTTGTGATAGGTTCCAGCTACTCACAGTCTTTGAAAGAGAAGCCTTTCCTCTTTTTGCCATTGGGTAGCAGAAGTAGAAAATGAATAGAACCAGCAGTAGGGCAGAAAGTAGTGTGTGGAGGAAGTCGGAGTGTGGTGAGGGAGAGTCTTAGAATGGAGTCCCTGCTTTTGTAGAGCATGTACCCAAGAAATATAAACAGCAAGTACAGTAACTGTAAAATTGCACAGTAACACTTTTATTTTAACAGAAATTTATTATATCTGGAAAGAAGTAAATCTGAATTGTGGTCTACACTTATGTCTCCCAACCCTCTGACTCCAGGAGACAAATTTTTGGCACCTTTTTTTCTCTTCCAGGGGGAGAAATTTCCTCTCTCTCCCTGTTTCTCTCTCTCTCTCTTTTTAAGATGAGTCAAGTGCAGTAGTGAGAAGGGGGAACAGTGAACAATCAAGGACAATAACTCACTGCCTTCAGACCAGCCTCTTTTTGTGTCAGTTGTTGTGGCTCCTTATGGTTCTTCCTATCCTTGTTCTTGTATGCCTGGGGTTTATTTTTAAAATCAGTATTTGGTATCATTTAGGTTGAGAAGCACTAGTTATATTCCAGTATTAGTGAGTATCTCCAGCTCTAGCATGCTGACCAGGCCGAAGCAAAACTGGCAACATGCAGAGAAAATTGATGATTGTCAGGATGTACAGCCATCAAAATCAGTGTTTGATTATTTTTTAGGAAAAGGTCAAATACCATTCTTTTGAGTCTTAGTTTGGGCCTGGGAAGAAATAAATGGATTAAAAGCTCTCTGAGAATTGGAATAGCAGGGCCTTATGTTTCTTAAAATATTTAAATTAGAGTATTGAGAAATTCTAGTCTATTACTATGTAACATTAGGTAAATTATTTTCTTAGAATAGAACTTTAATATCCATGCAAAGAATACTCAGGAAAAAAAAGTTGTTTAACTTTTTTTCTCCACTAAAAAATTAAGGCACTTTCCAAGTTTCCAATGGTTTCTTATTGCCTCCAGGGAAGAGAGTTTGAGATAACTCTCAAAGAAAGAGATATCTAGCTTTGGTCAGCTGAAAAGTTAAGGAAGAGAGGTGCAGAAGTGAAGTATATTTTAAAGTTAATTAAATTTTATGAAAATTAAATTTTATGAAAAAGTCAATCAGGACCTTACTTATAGACTTTGGTGATTTTGCAAATTGAGAGAGATTATTTGGCAGACACTGCCTAGAACTTCAGATAATGACATCTGCTTATATTGCTGGAAAAGATGAGAAAATGCAAGCTTATGCCTAAATAATTTTAGATTGAGCTAAACATGCTCTATGATTTAAAAGTTATGTTTCTTTGTTAATTTTGTTTTCTTCTTTGGAATGACAGAAATTAACAAAATAATATGAGAGGAAGTTAATTTTAGTTGTGGTTCAGACATACAAAATGTATTATTTTGGCTCACACCTGTAATTCTAGCACTTTGGGAGGCCAAAGTGGAAGGATTGCTTGAGGCCAGGAGTTCCAGACCAACCTGGATAATATAGCAGGGCCTTGTCTCTACACAAAATAAAAATAAAAAAATTAGCCCGGTGTGGTACACACCTGTAGTCCTAGCTACTCGGAGGCTGAGTTGGAAGGATTGCTAGAGCCCAGAAGCGAAAGGTTACGGTAAGCTGTGATTGTGTTACTGGACTCCAGCCTGGGTGACAGAGCAAGACCTTGTCTCTAACAACAAAAAAGCATTATTTCATGATTAACTTTTCATGTAAATTAAAGCCATATACTTTTCCTTCTTTTTAGACTTGTGTGCGAGACAGAGCTATTCTTTCTATCCTGGCTGTTAGGAGTATCAGCAAAGAAGTAGCTCAGAAGGCTGTTGATGAAGTTTTTGAATCTTGTTTCAATGACCATGAACCTTTTGGAAGGATCCCACATAATAAGACTTATGCAAAATATGCTCATAGAGACTTTCAAAACCGTGATCGGTATTATTCAAATATATGAAGACAATGATATTTTATATTACAGAACTTCAATGATCATGAAGAAAAATATGGTTCTCAAGTGAACAAACATAAACCATAAATGATCAATTACAGATAAAACACAGAAGTTTGTGATTGTAGCATATGACCAGAAAAAGTAACTGTGGCAAAAAGTGAAACTGCCTAAAATTCCAAGGCAAAAATTGTATCTTTACAGCTAACCATTTGGTAAATAAGATAAATAAATTACATTTTTATATTTTCTAGAGTGTACTTGTATTTTTTTGTGTTTTATTTTTATTATTGTGATTTGTTTTTTTATTACAGGTGATTCTTTTAAAATTTGATTATGAAACCTGTGAAGTGTGCCCTTATATGATGTTGATAGGTGACCATTGTTGATATTTCCATTAAATGTAAGGAAAAATGTACTGATCTCATTATAGCACATTTACTGAGATGTCGTCATGATGAAAGGTGGGCATAATTCATTCAGTGGTCAGTGCCGTCCTCTTCCCTGTTCTTTGTTCAACATCTATGTGGAGACCATATGGCTCAATTTTCTGGAGATAGTCCTGATTAGATTTTAAAATAAAAAGCACATTAAATTCAAAGTACAATCTAATTTAATTTTTATATATTTAGAAGATTTTTCATATAATCGTTCTCAAATTTTGTGTCATGCCCTGTGCCTGAATTTTGAATTTAGGAAGCATGGTCATGTTATCTATACCCCTTAACACAGGCATCACCTACATCTTCCTCTTGCCTCTAGTAGCTGCATCTTTGACCTGCTCCTGGCAAATGTCACTTGGCCTGTGCCTATACTGGGAGATGGTGATGCCTATGTGTATGTGTAGCTGATTAGAGGTTTAAAGACAGTGAAATTAGCAGGATTCTTTCTTTTGAGTAAAAATTTGATTAAATATAAATTACAAAGTAACACTTCAAGCCTAATAACTTATTACATATTAAAACAAGGTTTGAGGATTCTGGGAAGATGGTGGAGAAGGAAGCACCAAAACTCTGTCTCCCCACTTAGGCAACAATTACACTAGCAGAATCTGCCTGATGTAACTGTTTTGGAACTCTGGGTTTGTTGAAGGCTTGTAGATAGACAAGACAGACAAAAATGACTGGCATAAAACAAAAAGGAAGAAAAAAAAAGAGAAAGAAAGGAACCAAGAGGTTACATTGTAGCCAGGGTGTCATAACTTTTTGACAGATTATAAACATTTTTGATTGTTTTTACTAAATAACTGAATAATGAATATTTAAAACATGTTCCAATTCAAGAATGAGTCTCAAGAACATAATAATTAAGTGAAAAAAATACCATGAAGGAACAACATACTGTTTTGGAATACAAACATATGTAGTAACTGTAAAGAAAAATAATGCAATTATAAACATAAAATTTAGATACTGTTTACCTCTGAGGGGTTCCTGAAGGTTAGGGGTTCAAAGAGGAGAACACAGAGGCTTTCAAAGGCTATGTTTTATTTCTCAAACTACATAATGAGTAAAGGACAGTTCCTTATACTGCCTATCTTTACACTTAAATGTGTTGTATAAATACTTTTGTAACTACTCAATTTTTAATAAAAACAACAAAACAGCTTCAGTGTCCTGGCGGGAATGGGGATGGGGGGACGTAGAGGCAGGATTTGGGGCAGGAAGGGGTTACTCATCAGCGATGAATGGACGCTGAGGAAGAAGTGACTGAGCCCACTCAGAAGCCACACAGGCCAGAGGTGGCACAGGTGTGTGGGGACAGCGCTCTCAAAGGTTTTGCCGAACTCCCAGATGCGGGTTGCTCACCCCCACCTCTACCCCTAAGGAGAAGTCAGGCACGAGGCAAAGAGTGGCAGGGCGGCAAGTGAGCACTGCCGCGCTCAGACACGCAACTCCACGGGTCGCCCCGCACCCCCACCCCAGCTCCACCCCCCAAAGTATTCACTTTGCATCCTCCCCTCGCCCGGGTTCCAGAGACCGCTCCCTCCCTGCCTGCCTGCTAGACTGGAGCCTTCCAAGGCACCAACTGAGCGGGTTCAGCGGGGCAGGGGGTGCCCACCGTGGGGACGTCCTCGCGGCCGCGGAAGACCTGCGCACTCTAGACGCCGCGGTCTTCCCGATCGCAGCGGCACCTCGCGCGAGTCCCCGGCCCGAACCCACGTGGGGCGGGAGAAGCCCGTGCCGGCTCTTAAGATAGTACATTTTATGTTATCTGCATGTGGCCACAATAAAAACCACCCAACCAACCAAACAAACAAGGTTTGCACTCATTACTTTTAAGACTGTGGTGAAATGAGCATGCACCGTAACTTTGGATGTGGGTATTTGGGAGCCCTCGTAATCACAGAACTGGTGTTAATAGAAAGGCCACGGAAAAAGAATCCAGTTAAAACGGGAACCACGGCTTTGTAGTAGGATGCGAGGCAGTTAAAAAAAAAAAAAAAGGCATGGTTGGGGCTAGAGCTTGAAAAATGAAACTGAAACGATGAAAATAAATTTATTATATATTCAACCAAAACTAGGTTAACATTGGACTGTGTGCTAATACTTAGAACAAAGATTCATTGATTATATTGACATGGTAATTCTGAAGAAATTTTGAACAATAATAATTGAATGTGCATTTAATTTTTAATAATACATGCCCAATTACAAAATTCAAAAAGCAGAAAAGTATACAGTATCTGTATACTCCTGTACCTGATTCTCCTCTCCTGGAGGAAACTCCTCTTTCTAGTTTATTGTATTTACTTCCAGAGATATTCTAGACACTTAGAAATCGTCTCCCTCCGCTCCCCCTTTCTCTATTAACCGCCATGCTGTTTTCAATTAACAATACATCATGGAGATCTTTCCATATCAAGAATTGTGTATTTAAATACCGTCTATCAAATTACTTTACTTAGAGGGTATAATTGGTTATGCCCTCATTAACAATGTATGAGAGTATGTTACCATGTTTTTTATCCTTGTAAATCTGATAGGAGAAAATAGTATGTCATAGTTTACATTTCTATTATAAGTAGATTCACACAAGTCTTATGCTTAGAGGCACGTGTGTGTTTTCTATTCATGTTATTTGCTCATTTTTCTATGGAGTTGTTTTTTACATAGATGTAAAAAAATTTATGTGTCTTCATTTTATTATGAATAATATCACGTTTTTCATGAAACTGTTGAAAATATTATTTGTATTTTATTTTTTATTTTTTTGAAAAGTAAAACATGCAGATGACAATATTGTCTTTTATGGCTTTTTGATTTTTGTGTTACTTTAGACTTTATCCATTCTAAGATTATTAAAAATTTTCCTCCCATATTCTGGTATTTTAATAGCATTCCTTCTTTCTTTTTCTGAGGCAGCATCCTGCTTTGTTACCTGGGCTATCAGTGGCTTTCTTTTCCATTAACATCTTTGATATCTCTGGGTTTTAGTTTAGTATAGGAATAAGTTAGAGATTTAACCTAATTTTTTTCCCCCAGATATCTACCAATTTTCCCTAAACCATTTACAGAACATTTCACCCTATCCCCACTAAGTTTACTTTTTTGATTTGACCCTCAGGCCATATCGCTTCTCCTCTCCTTGGGAATTGGGTACAAGTTTCCTTGGGAACTAGGTACTTTGTTCAACATAGTCCCTTCCCATAACCCTCCTCCCACCACCCCGTGATTCTACAGGCTTCACACACATGGTCCCCTCTTGTCTGGATGTCTCCTTCCCTATGCCCTTGGCTATCTTCTCCTCCTACTCCAGGTCTCAGTTTAAATGTTACTTCCTCTGGAAATTTTCTCTTGAGCCTCCAGCCTGGGTTGAGTGAGTGCTAGGAAGGAGGATCCCTTGTGCATATCCCCACGTCACCTTGCATTTCCTCCTTGGTGCAGCTGTTCTCCACAGCGACAAAGACCCAGTCCATGTTGGTCACCTCTGTCTCCCTAGTGCCTACATCAGTACATAATAGACGGTAAGTTCTTAATGAAAGTTTATTGAATGAATGCAATCTCTGTCTTTTCCCTCAGATTGATTCCCTCCTCATGCAGTGGAGGATGAGGGGTGCTGTGATTCCCACAAGGTCTTCTGAGTCTAGTCGCCTTGACTCTTACGAAGCTCCTCAGGGCTCCTACTAACAGGTGACCACCTCGTCTGGCTTTGACCCTACAGATCCAGATTTGGAGAGTGCATATAGCTTTGACCTTTGCTCTGGGACTGTGAAGCATTATGTCAGGAGAGTTTTCTTGGCTCAGTGTGATTTTCCCCCTTTTATTTACGACTTTGGATATGAGGCAGTATGAATGCAGTTCATACCCAGAGAAGCTGACACTTGCCACTTAGGGTGTCACGTGATTTTTTTCCCCTTTTAATCTTGGTACCTGTTGAATGAACAATATTGTTCAGTAAAATCCCAGATATTCTACCTGGTAATTTCTATAGTACCAAATTCTGCTCTTGGGGACTCTAACACTTGCACTGCAAAAGTTAGAAGTAGAAATCATCTGGGGAGGGAAAGAAGAAAGAAAATAATGAGAGAAAAATGTGGGTTATTAGCAGAATGCTTGGCCCTAGCTTCTCAAATATTTTAAATTCAGTAAAAAGTTAAAAAATTCAAGTGCAACATTATCATCAACATAAATTAACATTTATTAATTATACACACAGGGTATTGCTCTGAAGTGAGTTTGATGAACACATAAACAAGTTTGGTAATATCTCGGCTGGATATTTCTAACCTCTTGAGAAAGAGAAGTTGAATAGTTGAAATAGCATGGTCTGATTGCTGCAGACTAAGATTCTCCTGTTTCATTCCTCACTCTGCCCTTCCTTCTTCTCCCAAGGGCACAAAGGAACAAAACAACTGTCTCCTAATTGTTTAGCACTCAATTTTCTGCCTAGCAAAAACTGTGTGGTTATACCAATTCTCATATGATTATAGTTAAAAATATTATTACATTTAGAATTCAGTGCATATTTATCTTTAACTCATTTTTGCCAGTTTAACAAAACCTTACTGTAGAAAATTTCAAACATTTGCAAAGTAAATAGAATAGTATAATGAATGTCTTTGTACAGAGGACTCAGATTTGACAATTATCAACATCCTACCCTTTTGTTTAATCTATACCCTCACCCACTGTAGTCCCACTCGATTATTTTTTAAGGTAAATTTCACATGTATTGAGATGCCCAAATATTAACTGTTCAACTTTGACAATGGATACATTTGTGTGACCCACATCATAATGAAGATACAGAACACATCCATCAGCCCAGAAAGTTCTTTTCTCTCTCTTCCCAATCAATTCATTTTCTTCTCCCACCCCTACCCTCCATGTAATTCAGAACCACTGTTATGCATTTTTTTACCATAGATTAGTTTTGCTTGTTCTAGAATTTCACATACATGGAATCATTAAGTATGTGCTCTTTTCTATTAGATTTCTTTTGCTCAGCATAATGTCTGAGATTCATTCATCTTATTGCATGTGTCATTCCTTTCTATTGCTGAGATATGTTCGATGGTATGAACATATCACAATTTGCTTATTTATTCTCCTCTTTATAAATAATGGGTCATTTTTAGTTTTGGGTATTGTAAATAAAGCTGTTATGTGCATTATTGTACAAGTCTTTTTGTGGATATGTTGTCATTCCCACAAATATCTTTTTTTTTGAGACAGGGGCTTGCTTTGTTGCCCAGGCTGGAGTGCAGTGGCATCATCATAGCTCACTGCAGCCTCCAACTGCTGGACTCAAGCGATCCTCCCGCCTCAGCCTCCCGAGTAGCTGGGACTACAGGCATGTGCCACCATGTCTGGCTAATTTTTAAAAATTTTTTGAGCTCAAGAGTTCGAAACCAGCCTGGGCAAGAGCAAGACCCTGTCTCTACTAAAAATAGAAAGAAATTAATTGGACAACTAAAAAATATATAGAAAAAATTAGCCGGGCATGGTGGCACATGCCTGTAGTCCCAGCTACTCGGCAGGCTGAGGCAGGAGGATCGCTTGAGCCCAGGAATTTGAGGTTGCTGTGAGCTAGGCTGACACCACGGCACTCATTCTAGCCAGGGCAAAAGAGTGAGACTCTGTCTCAAAAAAAAAAAAAAAAAAAAAAAAAAATTTTTTTTTGTAGAAATGGGATCTCACTATTTTCTAGACTGACCTCAAACTCCTGGCCTCAAGCAAACCTCCCACCTTGGCATCCCAAAGTGCTAGGATTACAGGAGTGAGCCACCACACCTGGTCCAACAGTCTTTTTAATTTTAGTCGTTCTAGTGGGTGTGTAGTGGTTTCTCATTGTGGTTTTAATTTCCATTTCTTTGATGACTAATGATGTTGAACATTTTTCACGTGTTTATTGGTCAAATTTTTAACAAAGGAAATTTTAAAAATTTATTTTAAAATAAATTTTCTTTGTAAAAATGTTCAAATGTTTTGCCCATTTTTTATTGGGTTGCTTATGTTTTTATTACTGAGTTATAAAAAGTCTTTATATTTTCACATAAACATTCTCTACAGATAAATGTTTTGTGAGTATTTTCTTCTAGTCCATGGCTTGCCCATTCATTTTCTTAACATTTTCAATGAGCAGAAGTCTTTAATTTTGAAGACTCACTTACCAATTAAAAACATTTTATGGGCCGGGCGCGGTGGCTCACACCTGTAATCCTAGCTCTCTGGGAGGCCGAGGTGGGCGGATTGTTTGAGCTCAGGAGTTAGAAACCAGCCTGAGCAAGAGTGAGACCCCCATCTCTACTAAAATTAGAAAGAAATTAATTGGAAAACAAAAATATATAGAAAAAATTAGCCGGGCATGGTGGCACATGCCTGTAGTCCCAGCTACTTGGGAGGCTGAGGCAGGAGGATCGCTTGAGCCCAGGAGTTGGAGGCTGCAGTGAGCTGTGATGATGCCACCGCACTCCAGCCTGGGTGAGAGAGTGAGATTCTGCCTCAAAAAAAAAAAAAATGAGCCCATATTTGTTGAGTCATGAGTTACTAAGACAGGACTTAGGGAATGCCAGCCCACTGGCGTCGGGTGACGTGAATCTGAGTCTTTTCTTTGTCCCCAGCACACAGGGTGGGCCCGGGCTGGTCCTGCCTCTCCCTGGGCTATGTCCCCCCTCATCCGTGAGAAGAGGGAGCAAAAGGATGTCTGATCCCCAGGTGGCCCATCAGTGGGTTTCCGTCTCCCAATTTCTGCCCCTGGTGGCCAGGAGGAGCCCTGGGCAGAGCGTGGGCCACCGAAGGAGGCAGCGGACCTTGCGGCAGCCCAGGACGTCTCTCCCTGTGTGGACGGATCCCTCTTCCCCGCGATGTTTCCTGTCTCCGCGCGTCTAATTACCTGGCACAAAACCAGGGACCTTGGAGCAGGACAGGAGGGGGGACGACCGCAGC
>CAUYSK010089063.1:0-35408 GCA_963575035.1 Avahi laniger
TAAGATTGTAAAACAAAAACTAAATATTACCTAAAATGAAAACAATAAAGCTTAAGCCTTCGCTAGACTATAAATAACTGTAAGTTACAAGCAATAAACGGAGCAGTTACATTCAACCTCTGAGTTGTGTGTTTTACTGTGTCCCATCGCCGACGCCAAGACCCACCTTCAGGGACCCCTGAACCTGCTGCGGCTGGACCGCGGCACTAGCTTGAATTTCTTTCCCAATGTTTTCTATTAATTTTTTTCTCTTTACTTAATAGAAGTTATTTTTGTGCTCAGGATATAAGCTTTTTATAAATATATATGTTGTACATAATTTCCCACATTTTATCTTGACTTTTCCCTTCATTATATTTTTTGACAGAGTTCTTAGTTTTAATGTAGTCAAGTTTACCAATTGCAAAGTTTTGGAAGTCTTAACTTGCTCCAAAGCAATGTAGCTCATGTCATCCTCTAAGAGTTTTGTCATTTTTGATGTTACTTTATCTTTTCCTTTCAGGGGAATTTAATTGTAAAAATAGCTTGAGAATTAGTAAATTTAGCTTTTTCTTTTAATGGTAGTATGTTGAACTAAATCCATTTATTGGTAACACTGTTCTTTCATTATTTCTCTGCAATGCCACTTTTTCTATTAATTAAGTATCCATGTTTGTATTGATCAGTTTCTGTGCTCTGTACACAAGTTCATTGATTAGATTCTCTTGTGGTTAATTACTGTAGCTTAGAGATAAACATTGTTTTCCATTAGAGTTAGTTCTTCCACTTTGTCAGTCTTACCTATATTTCTATATAAATTTTAGATTCAGTTTGTCTAGTTTCATTTATGTATACATACTTATACATGCATACACATATGCTATGATATTTTGACTAGGATAGCATAAAATCTATGAACTAATATAGATAAAAATAAATATTTAAATATTGAGTATTCAAATTCATAACATGCTTCCATTTATGTAGGTCCTTTTTAATTTCTCCTGTAATGTTTTAAAGTTTATAAAGTTTTTCTTACCATTTTAGATGTTCTTATTGTTATGTGATATTTCAGTGCTATTATAAGTTGTATTTTTTTAATCTTAGATTTTTTTTGCCTGTCTGTTGCTGATATTTAGATATGCTATAAATTTTGTATTTTCAATATGCAACAATTTTTTACTAATGGCATATAGATTTAAACACCATATATTAAATAATATTTCATAACACATTGCATCTGAAATGATTTTTTCTAATAAATATTCTGCAGATCCTTACATAGATAAGTACACAATTATAAGGTGTTATTATAAATTCACAAGTTATGTTGTTTTACCCTTTGTAAACAGACTCTCAGTAATTTGACTGAAAGAATAAACCACAATACTACATGGGAGGAGAAAATCAATTGATTTGTAAATCATACTGCTGTTATTCTATATTTCACTACTTTGCAAATCAATGAAAAACTTTAATACATACTGAGATGATTGAACGGAGTTATAAAATCATTCTGAGCATCACTCTTATCTCTTCTCATCTTCTTCATGATTTAAAATGATTATCTTAATGCAACCAACAATAAATTCTTTTATTAATCCTTTAACAAACCCTTTTAATAAATCTTTTTAATAAAAGTATTTGTTCTGTAACATTTGGATTCACTCAAAAGGCCTCACTTAAGGACCTAGAAAGCCACATCTGGCCTATGGCTGCAGGTTCCCCACCCCTGCGGTGCCACAGACAGAGTAGGGGTGCTTTCCCAAGCAGGAGGGGGACCCCATAGGGGGCAATGGTAACATTAAGTTCAAAACCCTGTACGTGACCAGCATTGTCTTTTGTTCAAGCCATAAATGTTAATCATAAACTGCTGTCACAGAAAAGTAAGTGCAGTTTGTAAGACACCTGGCTTAGTAAATTCATCCATCCTTGGGGGGTCCTGGGCCAGCAACTTTCTGGTGATGTCCTTGTTTAGGATCACTAGGGTCTGGTATTGGTCAAAATGGCTACACTCAGGCTCTCTTGACTTTCTTTCTCTGCATCAACCTCAAGGGTTGTGACAGGGTCTGCAAGAAAGCGTCTTAGAGAAGTCTGGAAGCCTGTAAAGAGGGGAAACCATTAGCTGATTATCTATAGAATCTTACAGGCTTATATGAATGAGCCCTAAAAATATATTGCACAGAAAATTGTGCTTCCTCTTCACACACAAAAAAATTTATGCCCGAGAGAGCACTGCTAAGCACATCGCATAAATGAAATCCTTTGTCTGCTTTCTCCTGAATCACGCTCCCATTCCTTCCCCATCTGAAGGAATCTAAGCCGTGGCTCTGGTGAGAGCCTAGAATAAGGGAGAACAGTGTATTTGCTGCAACATTAAAGTTTATACAGGACTGGACAGAACTTTATTAAATCAGAAGGTGAGTAGCAATCACTACAATGAGACTAATAATATAAACAAAAGTAAAAGGAAAGCTCTGGGATTACTCAATAACATCAAAGGGTAGATGTGAGAGACTGAGCACAGCCTGACTGAGCATAGTATAATACTTGAAAAAAATTAAGTCATTTCTTATTTGTGCCCCATTAAGGCCAACCTACTCAACACATCCATTATGTATGTGAGTCGTTTGGGTTTCTTGTCTAAATTGCATCTTTATAGCCTCTCTACATTTTTGTATTTTATTTTTTTAACTTCACTCTCAGCTAAGTATTTTGAAAATTATTCAGTCATTGAGAGCTTCACTATTCACTTCTCATCTTCAAATATATTAACGCAGCTTCCATTGCTTCCATTACGTTATAACTGATTGTCTAAAATGGATTCTTCGGTCTGCATCTTATTGAGACTCTCTGATGCATTTGATGCTCATTTTTTAAAGTCTTTTCTTCTTCAGGATGCTAGACACTATTTTGTCTGATCTTACTTTCCAGTTCTTTGTATTTACTTTGTGGATTTTACCTCCCATAGTTGTCCCTTAAGCATTTGTTCTTACAAGGAGTTGTAAACCAGCCCATTGTGCTTTTTTTAAACAATAGATCGTATGACACATACATTTAAGGAATACAACGTGATGTTAAAGGAAACATATAAACAGCAAAAGAACTATTATAGTGAAGCAACTTAACATACCCATCATCTCACCATCTTGCTTCTTTTTCTATACCTTCTCTTTGGTTGTTTTAATTTACTCCCCTGATTGAAAATTCCATCAATATGCTAATGACTCCCTAATGACTCCTGATGTCTCTCTTTAGCCCAGACCTCATTCTGTATTTCTACCTCATGTATTTACCTGCTTGTAAATCAGGTCTGTGTGTCTCAAAGTTTCCTTACGCTCCCGATATTCAAAATAGAATTGAACATCTATTATCATAAATCTGTTAAACTTCGAATACATATAACCTAATTTAATGGCAAAACTTATCCCACGTACACAAATCTATAACCCAAAATCTATTTTATAACTCTTCACCTCCTCCCATTTCCTGTTAATTACCAACAACTCTCAGGAGCTTTTCCTAACATGCCCTACCCTGCCCATTCTTTGCTTTTGTATTACATTGTACATGCATTTATTTTAATGCCTATATTGGAGTTGGTCCATTTATATGTTTGTCTCTACTATTAAAATGTATGTTTATCCAGGGAAGCAAATCTTATAAAATAGTTTTCTTTCCCTTCCCACAATAAGATTTCAGTAGATCTAGATATTTATGTAAAATCCTTTGTCGATAAGAATGTGATGTGAAAATATTAGCTGTGGCTAACCATCTCGGTTCCTTTGTGGAATGAGGCAGGATATAAATAAACAAACAAAAAACGAATTTATGACTAAATTTCATGTGTGCTCTGTAACCATATATGATGCCAAGTTTCATAAAATTATTGAGTCCATTAGGAAAATGCCATTTTGCCTACTGAATATAATAAAAGTATAAGAGCACTTCAGTGAATTGCCATGAAAATATTAAATTTCACAGGTTCTTCCTGTTTCCATTCCTACTACATAAAGTAATATTTCCTTTCTTTTGTATCAGCTGAAGCCCTTTACCTTGCAGAGTTATTTTCCCTTGCTTTACACCAAGTTTCTGTGACCAGTCTTTCACTTTTATTTTCTGCAAACACATGAATGTGTTGACACCTATTCTTGCTCCTCAACATACTGTTAACATCCCATCTCCTTGCAATCCGTCTTCTACATTCTCTTGATCTCTGTTCTCCTTAGTCATTTTGCAGTATGTGGCAATGCTGACCACTTCCTTATGGACATATTTCCTCCTCATCCAAATATTGTTCTACTCCCACTGCTTGCTCTGTCTCACTTTCTCTTCATGATAGGGAAGGCAATACATTTCCATTGATTTATGCATTCAGTCAACAAAAACATACTCAGTATCTCCTGCATGGCAGCATTTTGCAAATGACAGCACAGTGTCTATCCCCAAGAAACTTGCTATGTCGTTGGGAAGACAGATTTATAAGAAACGTAAAATGGAGTGAATTTTATGGCAGTGAGGTCACAGGGAAGAGACTGAATGAAGGAGGGTTTGCATGTGTCAAAATAACATTAAAGGAAGAATTAGATTCCATATACCAATGAGTAAGTTGAATTTTCCTATATAACATTTACTCATATCCAAGGCAATGGAGAAATATATTCAGCTATGAATCATTGATTGAAAATCTGAAAATGTAAATCAAGAGTGAATAGCTTCACATTCACAAATAATATTGCTTTAGAAATTCCTAGGCTTATTGTCCATCTTATGTAATTAATGTATCCTTTAACAAATATCTCATTGGGCAAGAACCTATGTGATATTTACTTGATATTCTTTTTTTAAAATCTGATACACTGTAAACCTAATTCAAGTGCAGGAGTCTTCTGTAGCCCGAAGTTTTTATTGTGACTTTTGTGATGATTTCAGACTGAAAGGATGTCTTCTGTCACTCAGAATGATTTTGCACAGTCTTTTGAGGACTCACACATATGAAAAATAATCCTTCGTGATTGTTTTCTCCAATTTAAGGCAACAGTTCATTCCATATCTGGCTGTTTTATTGACAACTGTCATATAGGCGAAAATGAATAGTGTTTGCAGATTAACTATAAATGTAATCTTGCCAGAAAAATTATATCAACTTGAGAAGTATTGTCTCTAAAAGAAAGATAAATACTAAAGAACTGAACCATGCAGTTTATGAAATAATGTAGTTTTCTTATCCCCCCTTAACAAAATCAAAACTCCTTCTCCTTCCGTCTGTCCTTCCTTCCTTCCCTTTTTTTTTTTTTACTTTTTGCACTGTATATGTTAATTAACCTGCATCTCAGTTTCTCCTTATATAAAACTGGGATGCCAATCATACTTACCTTACATAATTGCTGTGAGGATTAAATATAAAATATTTACAACAGTGTCTGGCCCCCAGTGTTATTTGTGTGTTGTACATTTATTTTATCCTATCTTGTCAATTTTTTGCAGGGCATTCAAGTACTCTGAAACTTTCAAAACTTCTTGTATTTATATTGTGAGTCTGGGACTATGAATCTCTCTTTTCCACTGTGCAGAGTATGCAGAATTGTCCCCAAACCTGTCTATGCACTAACTGCTGGAAGCTGTGAATATCTTACTCTTGCATGGCAAAAGGGACTTTGCAGATGTGATTAAGATTAAAAACCTTAAAACCAGGAGATTAACATGGATTATAACGGTGAGCCCTGTCTACTCATATAAACCCTTGGAATACACTGTGTCTAGAATCAAGTACAGAAGGAAAAAGAGAGATGTTTCTACCAAGACAGCTAAATGGCCACCATTACTACTGCTGTTGAACCCCAGAGGCAACAAGATGAGACAAAGGCAGAGAACGATACCAGAGAGCCAGAGAGTGATGACAGCAAGAGGGTGAAAGGCACAGAAAAACAGCAGTGGGGTAGGTGTAAGAAGAAGGATAATGAGGGAGGAGGGAGAGATATACAAAAACAAGTAATAACTAATGAGAAAATAAGTCTATGGAGACAACATTTAAAATATCAACAAAAATTTGAAATATTTAAGAATGAATGTAACAAAAATTATACAAAACACGATTGAAATAAAATTGGAAAACATGATTGGAAGGCAGCAGATTTCCATTTGAAGCAAAAGAAACTAATAAAACGACAACAACAAAAATAGTAGCAATAAAATAAATGCTACTCAAAGACAGGATCATTCTGAGAAAACAACATGAATGGAGGAAAATCTTTACTAGAAACCAAGACATATTATAAAGTGCACTAATTAAAATCTAGTAGCTGTGCAGGATTATGGAAGTAAACTCATGTAGTGAAATAAGAAGTCAGAAAGATAACAATACACTTATATTAGACTGTAATTTTACAGCAGAATCCTTAAAAATAATCAGAAGAAGACTATCCAATAGTTTTTCCAAAAAAGCATTTTAAAAATTGAATGAATATGAAAATATCAAAGTAGATATCAAATTGCTCAAAATAGTACAAATGTGAAACGATTAAGTCTTTAGGGAAAAAAACCTGGAAAAAATCTTTTTACCTTGACATACAGAAGTATATCTTAAAAAGCAGAAAGCAAGAATCTTAAAAAACTGATAAATTTTATCGTATCAAAAATACAATTTTTATAAAACAAAAGTCACTTTAAATATTCAAAGAAGGCAAAGACAAATGTGTCAGTATAAAAATGGTTATAAAATTGTGAACAACCTATAATCATATACATTTGTAAACAAAGAAATCAGAGTAACCAATAATCAAAGGAAGAATTATTTATAATCAAATAATGGGGGTATTATACAGAAAAAACAATCCCCAAAGCACATGTATCAACATGAATGTATTTTCAAAACAATACGTTAAATGAAAATAGCAAGTTGGTAAAAGACAGGATAATAGGATAGAACTTATGTGTATTAAACAGTTGTTCATAAAATTTATAAAGTTCCTTATGCGAGATAATTAAGTTCTAGAGATCTACTATGCAGCATAATACCTATAACTAACAATACTATATTGTGCATTTAAAATTTTCTAAGAGGGTAGATCCCATATTGTGTTCTTACAATAAGTAAATAAATAAAAGGGGCAGGGGTAAACTCTGGGCTGTGACGGATGTGCATGCCCCGGATGCTGGTGATGGGTTCACGAATACGGGCTTATCCCCAAACTCATTGAGTGGTATGCTTTAAATGAGTATAGCTTTTTCCATATCAATTATACCTCAAGAAAGTGGTTTACAAATAAACTTCATGGATATGCATATATTCAATATATAAAAATATGAACTGGAACATACAATTTTTTTCTGGAAATGTCTGTTGGGGGATGGAGCCGGGAAAACTGTTCATACATATGAATTTTGTGTATTATGTATAACTGTTTTTATAACATTAACTTCTTTACTTTTTATGTTTAAACAAGAAGTAAAAAATTTGGGGGACATCCCATCAGTCATTCTGCTCCTATTTACAGCATTATATTCTCATTTAAAAACAGTGTAATCCATTTCAATTTTCACCATAAGTCGTGGAAAAGTTTGTAGTTTAAAAACTTTGGCTTGACTTTTTGTGAAAATATTTGTATTTCTAAATTGACTTAAAATGAAATATTCCTGTTAATAGCTGAAAATGTGACATAATACAAGCAAAACTGACATTTGCATTTAAAATATGTAATGCCTTATTCAGTTGTATTCTGTTTTACATTTATAAAACTTAAAGGGGTGGTAGAAGTCTTATTTTATCTCAAATAAAAATATGAAATATAATTTAACTTTGAAAACTTTTCATTCATTCATTCATTTATTCATTCATTTGTTCATCTAGGCAACACACATATATTGACCAAAGCATAGGGTTAATCTTTGGACATAAAATACTATTTAGAAAAGTACTACTGTGACTTCTAGAATATTCAGTGTATTTGGAATTTTTTCTACCATACGTAGGCATAGAAAGTGATTTATCTAGCTAATGTTATATGTCTGCTTGGGAAAGACTAGGGAAGTTTTTACTCTGCCAGATGACAGGATTCGAAAAGAGATATGTAAGTAACAGTACGACAGCTGAAGAGGTTGGCAGTTTTATTTAACAAATGCATCCTTGTTGATTTTAAAGTCACCATCATTTTGTGAAAGTTAAGTACACCATGTAATGCCATCAAAATGACCTTCCTTACTGAAGTTTAAATGAAATAATATATGTGGGTGACCATACTTGGTTATAATAAAACTTAATACAACATTTACATTTTTGGAAGTAAATGAATAATAAATATTTTAAATGATAAAATTTCCAATTTTTTTGTGTCTTTATTTCATGATAACCAGAGACCTGATTCATCCTAGTTGAGGAATTACAAAAATGCAATGCGTGTGCATAATTATAAAATGTTGAAGTCATGTTTAAAACAATGGTAATAATTGTTCTTGACAATAGAAAGTCGTAATCACTCATTTTGACAACACAATGATGACTTTTTATAGATGACTCAGACGTTCTAAGAACTTAAGGAATTGCAGTTTAAAGTAGTTACATTTAAATAGAATTTCTAAGGCAGAGAGCTGCTCAGCTTCTTTAATCAATCTTAAAAATGGAATCCTAATGCATAATTTAGACATTTAAGTATGTCAACTTTAAAACTAAATTGAACAGAAATGCTATTTAGAAATTAAACATCTTTCTTATCTAAAGTTGATGTAAAATAAATTTCTCCTGAAAATTATCTTGTATTTTGCTATATATTAATACCAAGTAGATGATTTTTACTTTCTATGAACTGTTCTGTTTATATATTTCTAATAAATATAAAAGTATTACAGATTTCATTAAATTCTCTGGTACTATTGTTTGACTACATATTTTAATATCCATGTAGACTTCAGTAGCAAATGAACTCTTCTAAATAATTTGAAAAATTTTATTGGTTAAAAAAGAAACATCTTTTATGGGCCATACACTCCTAGGAGATCATAAAATTAATGTGATATCTTTTAATATATATATTTGAACATTGTTGTCTACATTCTAGAAAATCTTACAGATTTGTGTTTTATTGTTCTTCATAGGTAGATATAGTTGTGATAAAAATTTTTTTTCAAATTAAGTTTATATTTTTGTTGTCAAAATTAGGGGAATTAATCAGCAATGAATACTAAGAGCATACATGGTATTATTTGGCATCTGAAAATACTTAGACGTAAAAACTGCTCTTTGTATTGGATTAATTAAAAGATAGTTATCCCATCATTTGCTCATTTTTAGAATTACTGGAGTTTTTAAATTTTTTTCAATGCTCTTTAATTTTTATGAAACATTTTATTATGATGTCTCCATGAAATTTTTTTTTTTTGCAAAAAGTCCTCCATATTATGAATAGACTTGTCTTTGAAAACAGCAAATATCCAGAGGGCCCAACACATCCTATTGAATTCAATCTTGTCACAGTTGTCTTGGAACTTTTCCAAAATTTGTAATTACTGTACAGAAAATTTCAGAAGTGTTCGAATGCTTACCATAATCAGGTCTTTTCCTTAATAAGTAGGGAGGGATATAATCATTTATAAGAATTATGCATGAAAAAAGTTTTAAAAATGTATTTTTGTGACATGCTATGTTGAGAGAAAATCAAATATTTATAATCTTCAAACATCCTTATTGAAACTTCGTACAATGTAATATGCTCAACTTTAATTTTTTGTTAATTTTTCTAATATATATTAAAAATCTTTTGTATATTTTCTTAGTAAAATGGATCCAGTAAGAAAATTAAAATATCATAACATAAAAAATAGCAAATATCTATAAGCAAAATCTATATATATATATTGAAAATAATAAATTACATTTTTAAAAGTGATAGGGAAATAGGATATTTATAATATGAAAATTATATATTTGTTCATAATCTAAACAACTCATTTTCTGTGTTCCAAAAATATTTCATATTTAGAGCAAAAATGGTATCTTGCTATTGCTGTCTACTACTGCTATGATATCAATATTCAGACAACTTTTATGACAATTAACCTGGGACTGTCACCTCACAGGGTGCATTTCTATCTGGGAAATAATATATTTTGTGTGCTATGTTAATATAGTAGTCAAAGATGTATTTTTTTGTGTTGTTTTATAATTTGACAAGAATGGTTTGCCTATTTGTTTTAATACTTTTAGATTTTTTCATGATATCCATGACATACGATATCATGGTCTGATAATTTATTTTACTTTTTTCAAGTTTTATTTATTAACCCTTTATATTTTATCATTTATATAATCTATAACCAGTCATGTACGACTTTAATACAATTGTTTCCCAGCTACTAGAGAAAAATCTATTTATGTGAGGAAATTTTTTCTAATAAATGGAGGTAGGTTTTTTGATATTTATTATTCTACAAAATGAGAAATTGCTTCTTATGAACAGAAACTCGCATAATGTGTGTGTGTGTGTGTGTGTGTGTGTGTGTGTGTGTGTGTGTTCATGCATGTATGTATATGTCTTCCTTATGGCCTGCTTGCAAATTTACAATCTTTTCAATTGTGAGACATATAGCCACTTCATAAATGATTCACACGGTGCCCAGAGGTGCAGTTAAAGAGGGCAAACTCATATCATGAATACATGTTTGTATAAAGCCTCATTAATAATAAATTAGTTCTCTCTTGTAGAGCTCAGGATAGAGTGTCTCTGTCCAATAAATGGTGAGCATGAAACTAGGCAATTCTTTATTAAGAAAATGTGTCTTTCAGGACTTTCTTTCTTTCTTTGTAATGAATGCCTCAGAAGAATAAGATGAAAGTACAACAAAGCATTTAAAATAATTTTTCTACTATATATTTTTAGAAAATAAAGAACCTCCATTAATTTTTATTTTACTATATTGTCCTTTTTTTAATCTATGCTGTAGGATACTACTACAAATTGATACGCTGTGCTAAAAATATGTCGTGAAAGGTATAGCAAGGAAGAAAATTTTACATGTAGCCTTCCATTTAGCAGACTTCTTATAATTTGATGAGTTTATAATGTGTATGAGAGTTATTCTTATAATGTACTTCTTAATATGGATATAAATAGTAGTTATACTGATGTGTCAAGTGTTATACATTTTTCAAGAACTTAAATTATTTCTACCTAGTGCTGCATGAAAATGTAAGAAATTCCTTTAAGAAAAGCAAAACTACTGATTAAAATCAGTGTCTCAAACACATGTATTTAGTTCCACTCTATCTGTAAATCACCAAAATGACAATAATGTTTTTGTTCTGCAAGGACAAAAAGAGAGAGAGAGAAAGAATAGCAATATATATTGGAATCCAGAAAGAAGACAGACGAATGGGAACTGGCTTATCTGAATCAAAAGCTCTGAATCTAAGACAAAAAAGAAAACCAATTTATATTATAAAATTCTCAAACACCAAGGAATATGTATGTAGGGAGTTCTGTTGAAGGAATAAAAATGGCAGAATTATGTGACAACATTAATAAAAAAAAACAGACAATGCAGAATGGCCAGCAGAGCCATTCTAAAACTCTGAATGTTGCTCTGAAGCCCTTGGAGAAGCGTAGAGGTTATACCCTGTAAAGAGTGAAAGAGAAGGTCTTTGTGTAACTGCCCCATCAACAAATCTCGGTGACCCTCTATGTTTTCAATGGCCCTTATATGCTTTTTATAATCCTCTCCCTTAACTAATTACTTGGCCTTTTGAATTGTTTCCCAGAAATGGTGGATTTTCCGCAAGACAAGGGAGCTGATATCTGAAGGCCTCTGGGCAGCTTTCCTGGCATCAAGGTTTACCAAACCCCACGACCTGCCCCCAAAGCACATAGCCTCTTGCTAGTTACACCATGACCTGCCCCAAAACATGTGGCCCATACTTTAAAAACCCATGATCTCTATTAGTTGGAATGAAAAATTTGAGGCAGATTCTCCTGACAAGACGTTTGTCTTGTTAAAATATTCCTTTTTTTCCTGGCAATCCTCATTGTCTCAATAATTGGATCTTTGTGCAAAGAGCAAGTGGAGCTGGACCAAAACTCCCTTGCAGTTTCAACAAAAATCATGGGGGCTCATTTGAGATGGTGTCTCTTCTGGTTTCATGGCTGCAAAGCAGAGAGAGACCAAGAGCTTCCCTTAGCATCTGCCTGGCCATATTTGCCAGAGGGTGGCTTTGAACTTTCCCACGAGCTCTGCCATTACTGGCCTGCATTGTGTTGCTGATTGCTTCCAACTCTGAATTTGGATTTTAACACTTGTGTCCAGATAGGAAAGTGCTATTTGAAGATACTGAACAGTGGTGGATGCCCTTCTCAATTGTTTTGGGTTGGATAAGCCCCCAGCCATTTGTGAAAGTGGGAACTAACCTGTTTTTATTTGGCACTCCCAGGGCTTATTAGGTAAAACTGCAGGTAGTTTGTTTGGAATATCTTGAATTTCTCTTTGCGTTGATTATTTATCTGCATTGGTATGTGGTATATAAATGTGGAGTCTGTTAAGTTCTTTGTGTCTATTTTATTTTTGCCTACTTTAAATTTGCTGTTGATGGTATTACAAGTGCAGTCCAAGGTCTGGGATGCTGAAGGACATCTGTGATGGCAGTTTCTCTTGCAGTAGGTTCTAAGGTTAAAAGACACCTCCATCCTAATGTCTGGGAGATTAGAAGACACCTCTGCCCTAAACTCCAGGAGATTGATATATGCCCCATGCGTAGAGGCAATCCTGACTGAGATAGAGAGGATGCCCACTGCTGGAAAGGGAAAGAAGGAATGGAAACATAATGCACAGAGTTTTATGTGGAACTTCAGAGGATCTCACGGCTAGAGTTCTAAGATAAAAGCTATTGGAACTTTGTGTGGATGTGGATGTGTTTCCATGTGTTTTGTGTACGTGTATGTATCATATGGTACCAAAGTTCACTTATAAATAAAAGAATATCTCATAAGTTAAGTAAATATAATAAGTCAAAAACCTTTTCAAGTTCACATGAATTTAGTAATCTTTGATAAATAAGTTGGTCTTAAAACAATTATTGGTAAAATAAAAATAAAAATGTTTTCAAAATTGTCACTATACATTTTTGCCTGGGGTTTTGTACTGGTTATTTTCATATTTGAAGGTGTCAGGGTTTGACACAAAAGTTATAGAACTATAAACCCAGCCAAAACAAAATGATGTATGTTTGTGTGATTTTTGATAAGTTGCTGTAATTAAACAGTGAAATCTCCTGAGTTAACTACAAAGTTACCCATGTGTTTAATTTTAAGATTCTTGCTTAGGTAAAAAATACACATGCTAAACAAAAATGTGTCAGGATTAGAATAAATAAAACTCCAGCTAAATGATTGCATAAAAAAAGAAACTTTTGGGTCAAAGGTTTATAAATATATTTTGGTTTTGGTCTCTTAGTTCTAGCTGTTAATGCAGTTTCTTCCATTGACTTTATGGTCTGTGGAAATGTACACACAAAACTGTTTAAATCAAGTTGGAGGCTTGCCTGTAGTTTGGCTCACCCTTGATTTGTTCTGAGTACTGGCTGTAAGCCAGCCTGCTACATGTACATTGCGTTGCCATAGCAAAGGCCTTTTGCTTACGAAATTTGTTTTACAAAATTCCCTGAACTGTTAATTTTTGTATAGTAATTATTCTTAGAATTCAAAGACAATTTCAAAACAATCTTACTCTTTGGAAGTACTTGAATTTACACTTAAGCAGAAAAGTGGTATCAGACCATTTAGATTGTTTTTAAGATAGCTTGATCTTGATCCTTGCATAAAAAAATGTTAAGACTTTGTATCATTAACTGAGATGCTAACTATCAGGTTGTAGTTGTCTGTTCTTAGTTCTTGCTTTGCTCTTGGCTGAAGAATGATCAGACACACCAAAGCAAGGCAAGTGTGAAAAGAAGTTTATCGAGGAAGGGCAAGAGGACAAAATAGATTTACAGAGTAAGAGCAAGACACATTCACCACAGATGATGAACCGACCAACGGGGCCCCGATTATGATCTGGGATCCTATTTTATAGTATCTAGATTGGGCCCTCCTTGTGGGTCAGACATCACCACTGAACAACTTGAATGAATAGTTAATGACATGATAATTAACCTTAAGGTTACTCTAGGTCACTTTCCAAATCCTATTGTTCCTGGGCTACCTGGCCTGCTGGCTGGGGGATTCCTGCATTCTTTTGCAGATTAGCAAGAGTTCCTTTTCCCCCCATTTGTGGCAGTTGATGGGGCAAGCTTAAGATGGGGCAGCATTAAGACCGGGTGCCCACCCTTGTCCTTCTTCCCAGGTGGGGCAATTGCTGGGGGCAGCACCAAGGCAAGGCACCAACTTTTTCCCCGGGAGAGACTCAGAGGTCCCTTGCTGTCCACCTAACACTAAAGACTGATGTTGGACTTTTATTCAGTCTATCGTCAGGTGATGTCACATCAATAAATTTTATTTTGGGATGCTGGTATTTTTAAGAAGATGTAATTAGTTAATATTTTTAAGTAAGATGTGTTAAACTTCTACTACGTAAAACTTAAAGATGTTACATTTTTCAGAATAGCAAGTCTTACTAGTAAACTCACATTTGTTATCTTGGTAGTTGTTTTTAAGTTTAAAAGTAATAATTAAAACTATATCTTGTGATTGTTTCTTGGTCTATGTTTTAAAATTCTTTTCCTTTTCTTTTCCCCCAACTTTGTTTGAGAAAACATGTTTTGATATTGAATTTCTTTGGACACTGAATGACTTTTTGGAGGGCACAATTAATCACATTGGTTGTACTTCTAATAATCTAAAATAACTTGAAATGCTAACTGAGATCCAAGTATTCTGCCTCTTACCTGTACAGGTGCTAAAATTATGGGCTTTCTTTGCCCTGTTCCTCTAAGGAGCTCCACCGTAAAGCCAGTAATCTAGTTAAGAAACAAGCTACATTGAAAATACCACCTTCCGCACTAAATCAACCTATAGTTAGCTATTTGTAAGAGAAATTTTACTTCTACAAAAAGAAAATCTCCACTTGTCAGGGCACCTCCCTCTCTGCACCCAAACTACTAAAACTTTTAGAATAAAAAGGACAATGGCTCAAAGTTTACGTAACAAACTTTCTTTTGTTTAAGTTCTGTGCCTACAGATGTGATTCCCTAGCACTTTTGACAACATCTGGACATCAGATAAAAACAGAGGAATCGGGTGTAGAGTCCTCTAGAGGACACTGGAGACTGGACACAGACATTAAGTGAATATTTGATTTTGAAATGTAACTGCTGTCGAAAGCCCAAGGGGGTTGGTCCAGGTCCCTTTGTTCCTTACACAAACGTCCGATCACTGAGACAATGAGGATTACTGAGGAAGAAAGGAATTTTTTAATACAACAAATGTCTTGGGAGAATGGGAGAAGCTGCCTCAGCTTTTTTCCTCCAACTAATGGAGATCATGGGCTTACAAAGGTGGGGCCAAATTCCTTGGGGCACGTCCTGGTGTGACTGACAAGAGGCTGGTGTGCATCCGGGGCAGATTGTGGGACATTCTGAGTCTTGGCATCAGGCATGTTGCTCAGGAGCTTTCAGAATCTCAACTCCTTTATCTTATAGAAATTCCACTATTTCTGCGAAACAACTAAAAGGTCAAGGGAGAGGCATATGAAATAATCTGCATCCTGCATGTATTCAACATGCATACTAACTGTGATCACTATCAATCCCTATGTTCAGCTCACAGAAAAGTGTTCTTTTCATAATTTTTCTATGAAGAAATTTATTTAAATTATTGCACTCAGAATGTTAGAATTGGTTCCCCTGGGCCCCAGGAACAGAAAGGAAGAGTCACCGAGGCTGCAAATGGCAAAGGAGTTTATTGGCTAGCTCGAGCTAGGGTCCTAGTCCCAGAGCACCAACGCAGTGGCCTCCCTATGAACCAGGACCCCGCCCTGGGGTAAGAGTGAAGCTTTTATACTTTCTTTTGCACACGACACACCAGTGGCACACGACACGCAGGTTCCACACTGCACGCTGGGCACACCATCTCCCCTCCCCCCTTAGTCCATTGGTTCCTTTGAAGGTGGCGGACTGTTTTGACTCCTGATTGGTTGGCTCCAAGCCTCGAGATTTTCAATTTTCACGCTGGTGCCAGTTTTGGTCCGCGTTTCGGTTTCGGGGAAACTGAAACTTAGGCCTATTTTAGGAAATTCAGCTTGTCATGGAGTCACTCCTACCCTGTTTTTCATTCTGATTAACTATATTTGACTAACAACTAAAAGCAAGCGCGGTTACAGAAGCAAATGGCATTAATTAGAATCAAAGAGAACACATTTTTCTAATCTAAAACAGTTTCTGTTCCACACAAAACAAAGTACATTCTCCTACTATCAATTCCTGTCTTTCAAGAAAAAAATGTGACACCAACTTTTGCACATGTATGTGTATATGTATACAAACATATGTATTTCTATTTAAAAATAGTGTCTAAATTCAAGCAAAGCTAACTCAAACTGTGTGTATGTGTGTGTGTGGTTCTTTTATTATATAATGATTTCATTGAGAGGAGAAGTGAGTTGTTTATTCTCAAAATTTATCTTCATATTATCACCTTTATAGTTCAGAAAATATTTTTGACTGAAGTTCTAATTTTAAATGCTAAAAGTATATATATTTCATACTTTCTGTACTATTTATGAGGTCAAATAATTTGTATGCTTACAATATGAAAGGGTGTAAAACTTGCCTTTGTTTTAAAAAACACATTAAATTCTTTTTCAGCCATAATAAAATGCTGATATAAGTAGAGCATTAAATGACTGTATATATGTGTATAATTCTCTGCTTATAGTTTAATAAGTACAGTTATTATTTTATGAGGCATCATTAACTTTTATAGTAGTTTTTCTACACATATAAAGTCATTGCCCATTTGGTATTTGCATGCAAAGGGCTCCAGTTATCTTTTTGTAAGAGCATATTTTAGCTGAGTTTGAATGTCTAGGCAACCAAACAATAAGTAGTATGCCAAATATAAAATCAATCATCCTTATTGGGGACTGATCATCTATGCTAATCTTAGAGACTATAGTCAATAACAAATATTGTATATATGCCAGGCATACAAATATGAAGACAATGGATCTATCTCAATTCAAGTGGTTTTACTTCCTCTTACTAAAAATTTTTTTCAACACAAGTATAAAACCTAGTGGTTTTTCCCGTTGTGTGTAGTTAACTATTCTACCTCCAGTGCTGACTTCGTTTACCTCTAGATATTTAGGACTAAATGTTCTTTACAAAAAATGTGAGTTTGAGGTAGAAAATAATTTTTTCCCTTTCTAGGAAGTAGGTTTAATGGGTGTAATAAATAAATTTTTAAAATGTAATGTTCTAAATTTAAGAATGAAGTAAAAGAAATGAGATGAGTTACGGGGCAGTGATGGATTAAATGTGGTGATAAATATGTGCATGGCAAAAAAGCTGAAATATTCAAACCACAGATACTCTAAAAACTGAAGTAGTTAAATTAAGAAGGGTAAAAGTCATTCATATTAATTTACATGTGTATATCATATCCAGAAAACATTTTTGCTATTGGATTGGAGATACAAGAAAAGCATTTTAAGAGTGAGAATACACTCATTCTTAGATGCTTATGGATTATATTATAGTTTCGTTAAAAATATCAGTGTAGACTGTCTTGATATTTTTAGAGTAGAGGGATATTATTTATCATGATATTTCTCCTATTTTCTCTTTAATTCTTAAAATTCCAAACTTATACTTCCATCTGTTTCAGCGTTCTTAGTTGAAAAGCTCACAGACTGAATGTTGCTAATAACGCAGCTCGGCTCTCCATAATTCCCAGACGTTGTGTGTCACGTTTTTAAACCTGAATTTTTAGAAAGGCAAATGTGAATGTCCAAGCCAAGCCAGTCAACAGCAAGTGGGAGACCAGGTCCAAAAGCTGAGAAATGAAAGGAAACTAACCAGTATTGTGACTAGGGCACACTTTTCCAGCAAAGAAATAATGGGCTCTTTAAAATATGTCTGTGGCTCTTATTCTGGCTACCTCTGCAATTTTCCCTTGTATCGTTGTTTCACCTCATTTCTGTAGACATCCTTGTCTCCCATTTTCTTAACTATACCAACTTGTTTTCTCAGATCTGAGACTTTTACTTGTTTCTTCTCAGTGGAAGGAGCCGTTTTGTATTTCTTGCAGCATTTAACTTGAGTGTCTCCACTTGTATGCCAAGCTTTCACAGGTAAATCACCCTGTGGAAATGAGTATCCGCTCCATGGATATTCTATATAATTTATAAAATATTGACAAAATTTATAGAATAAATTAGCAAATAATTTATTATAATCTGTAATATTCTTCTTTCTTCTTTGGTAACATGTTATTTTCTGATTTGTCATCAGAATTTAAGTTCCATGAAGATGGAATCCTTTTTATCTTCATTACTGCTCTATCTCTAGTGACTAGCACAGCAATCAAGATGATTGTCAATAAATTAATTTAAATAATGCAATAATAAAAAGTAGATTGAATTTCTGATTACTGAATTCCCTTCCCTCCATTTCACAATTTTAGTATGTAGAGAATTATCAGCCGTATTAACCTATTAAGTATAATTGGTGAATACATATAAGTTATTGATGCAACAAATGAGAAAAATCTTACATATCATTAGAATTAGCTGGAGTTAATGTTGCTATCCAGAAATATTCATGCTTATATTAACACTAATTTTTTAAATTCTAGCATGCCAAAGGAGTATGGTATGATGCCTAAGAGTGTGAGGTCTGGAATTAAAATGAGTTTCAATCCTAGCTTGACACTTTCTATTTATATTACTTATCTCTCTGTAACATGAGGAAATAATAATAGTATCTATGAAATAGATTTTATAGGCATTAAGTAATAAATAAATAAATATATAAAATGCTTACAACATCAACTAATCATTTATTTACCTATCTAAAAATGAAGTGCCCAGAGAACTAACCAATTTCTTGGTAAATTGTTCAGAAAAGTTGTGATCCAGTGAAGGAATTTATATTTTTATAATATCAGGTTCCATACCAAATGTAAGTCAAATATTTGACTTAAATTTGAGCCATACTTAATCAAAACCAAGCATAATTATAGTGTTGATTTGTTTTGTAAATCATGGATTTTTTTCTGTAATGCAATTCTAAATTGTAATTCCCTTTTTCCTCTGCTAAACAATAAACTTCTCTTCAACTTGAACACAGAAAAAAAATTACTGCTTTTTAACAGTATGTGATTATCTTTTTTGTTTATGCCCACAGCCAAAAGGATGAATTTGCTGTTAATATGACCCATCTTCGACTGTTATTGGCAACAACTGTCATTCTAGAGCAAAAGTCTCAGTTTTATTTTTGCTCAAGGTAGAATATGTCTCTTTTATGTTTAGAACATAACGGATGGAAATAAGTTGTCTGCCTAACCACTTGAATCCTAGGGGAAATATTACAAACTGTGTCTAGGAATTCAGTGTCTTATTACTTAAAATGTGATTTTTATCTCAAATTTTATTTTCTTTTTAAAGTGAAGAAAAAAGTTTATCATAATAGTGGAGTGTGTGATTCAAATGATTTGCTCACTTAAGGAAAATCACTTATGGTTTTTCATAATTGGCTTTAAAAATCTAATTTTAAAAAGAAATTCAGCAGATTTCACAATTTAAATGGAATACAAGGATCAAAGGGGATGTAAATGTATCGCGATAAGAATAGAGAGCATAAAGATTGAAGCTTGTCGTTGTCTTGAGGTCACAGAGGCAGTCCCCGACAGAACTACTACTTACAGAGCCCAAGACTGTTGATGACCAATATGATAATTTTATTACACTGAGTATAAGATTTATTATACCAAGTAAAATATATATTTAAATAAGCAATGCTATATTTTTGAGACTCTGTTTTACTATGCTATTCCCCCTGCCGTTTTCTTATAGATGCCTGAGACTATTATGGAGATAACATTAAGATACATAATATTTTTATTTATAAAATAAATTAAGAGCATAAAAGAAATAAATCTAAACAATAATTGTTATTTTGATTCAAGGGCGAAATTACTTAACACGTCTTGGTTGGATGAGACCAGATCGTTAGGACACCAGGCTTGAGAGACTGACCCTTTCCCGCCACTCTGCCCCTACTCACTTCTTGCCCCTAGTGGTAAGAAAAATACATTTTATCCTTCACCAGAGCAAGAACAGAAGTCGTGTCTTTGCACATATCAATTCTCCTATTGTGACTTCCTACTTCGCTCTTTTTCTTACTTCGATAATAATAATAATATATTTCTAATTCTATGTTCTCTGCAAAAACTTTCTGACTTTCCTAATTAAGTTGAATCACTCGTTACTCTGAACTCTCTGTCACAGTTCTCACTAGTCCACCCAACAGGACTGCAAGCTCTGTGCAGGGCAAGGCTTGTGTCTGTCTGGCTCACTGAAGCATTGTCAATACCGAGCGCAGTTGTTGGCATGTGGTAAGCACTTAATCAGTATAGCAGACCGAATAAATTCTGCATGTACTTTCCCTAAAGCAATATATCATAGCTCAGGATGGGTGGAGGGTTTAACTCTGAACAGACCTTGTCTCAGACATTCACAGATGATGGGACTACTGGGCAACGGTGTTTCATCCTCCTGAGCTTCAGTTTTATAATTTGTTAAAGAAAAGAAAAGAAAAGAAAAGAGGACATGCTAGTTAATAATACTTATCTGGCAAGTTGTGTTGAAGACTGAATAAAGTAGTATAAGAAGCATGCTTACTTACACAAGGCCTGGTATGTAATAAGTACTCAATAAGTACTCAGTAAGTGGTATTTGTTATTGAGCTTATGACCACCTGGGAAAACGAAGTTTATAATTTTGAGTAAGAGAGGTTTAGAAGAACTAAAATAATAAACTCTTCACACATCGCTGACTGGCTGCTAAAATGTGCATGCAAGCAAATGAACCCTGGGAGGCCAGCAAAAATCGAAAGAGTGGAGGGCCTTGTAAAGTTGCCGGACTACTGAATGTCTTTCTCAGCTACATACAGCTCAGACACAGAGGCTTGAGGTATAGAGCATAAAGTAAGCTCTGCTGAGATTATTTTTCACTAAGCTATAAATATCCTTAGGGAATCAGGAGAAAGAAATTAAGAAATTAAATTAAGAAATAAAAGAAGAAAAGAAGAGAAAGAAAGAAAGAAAGAAAGAAAAAAAGAAAGAAAGAAAGAAAGAAAGAAAGAAAGAAAGAAAGAAAGAAAGAAAGAAAGAAAGAAAGAAAGAAAGAGAAAGAAAGAAAGAAAGAAAGGAAGGAAGGAAAAAAGGAAGGAAGAGAGAGAGAGGGGAGGGAGAGAGGAAGGAAGGAAGAGAAAAAAAGAAATTGAAGAAAAAAGTAAAGGAAACAATGAATGAAAGAAAGGAAGGAAGAAGGAAGGACATTCAAAAGCTACTTTGTGTCAGGAATATTTGTAAATCAACTTTTTTGAGTTTGCCTTAATATTACAATATCCATTCAAATACTTTAGATCAGCTCCTTCTTTATTGTTAAAATAATAGGAAAAAAATATTCTCACTTACATTCTATAAATACAGACTGGATTTTCATCACCTAAAATGTATCACATAGTAGGAAATGTGTCCAGTGTAGCACATATATTTTGACTAGGCTATAACTTATACCTCATGTTCTTGAAAAGCAGTTAAATTCACTATGGAACATAAAAAAATTTGAATGAAATTTATTTTATAGATTTTGCTATATAATTTATATAGCTGAATATTATTAGGTAGGGATAAAATTATAAAAGTCCTGTTTTATTGATTATTGGAAAATATCTTGTCCATATTTTTCTTTAATTCCCAAGGTGTTTGATTAAAAAAGAGGTACTCAGTGCCTGAAATGGATTGTATTAGCTCTCTTTTATGTCCACAGAGGAGAATAAGTTTAGCACATGGGTAAAATTTTTAAAAATACAAAGTATAATGAATTATTAAGAGCATCAAGGAGTTGAAATTTTTTTCTATATCTAATATTAATGAAACTGAACTCTTTTCTGATCTTGGAAATACTTTTAGAAATTAGACATTTTTTTCAGGGTATCTGGCTTTTGAACTGAATCATTGCTAACTTAATTTTAAATAAAAAATAACTTGTTTTTGTTGGTAAGCTTTCTCCTAATTAAAATTACTTAGAATCATTATACTGTCTTATAGAGATATTTTGGAATGCAAGAAACATTTCTATGATTTGAAAATAACACTTCATGTGTTAAGCATCAAATTAAGTTTAACATTTTTTTGTTCTGTGAAATTGTAAATATGATTTCTCTGAAACTCAAAAAAGTATATTTTTAGATATTTTCCACACTTGAAATGAGCATGATATGTATAGTCCAAGCCATCAGAAGTTGTTAAGAGATTCACGTCCTTTAGTCTTTGCTGTTCAACCACAAGTCTGGCGAAGGTGGATCAATTTTAACTGAAAATAGCTCACATCTCCCGGACAAACTATATGCGAACAGATTATGGGTAGACATAAAATCTCCTTTAAAACCTGGAATTAAATGCAAGTTTTGGCACCTAGAGGTGTAAGGTAATGAAAAGAGAATGAGTTTTCCTTTAAGGTAGTTTGCAGTTGTAGTTTCTGAACCTATTCATTTTTCAGTGACTCTATTGCTTTGTGTTGTAACCACCTGTCCTGCTCATTTATAAAAAGAAGAAGAAGAAGAAGAAGAAAAAGAATGGTCCCAGGCTAGTGTTAAAAATTAAAATGAAGTATAAGAATGTGGTTTATAGTTCTTAAAGCCTGATAAGAATAATCAGTGGAAAACTAGAAAGGCCATAATGAGGTTTAAAAAGACCAGGATCATCATCATCTTGTAAATCTTATATATTTTAACAAAATACATACTGTCCAAGTCATACTGAAGTTGGCTAGTGCCATTCCATATAAATAGAGATGAATCAAATGCTAATTTTGCTGTGTGTTCTACACAGGGCTTCATTTATTATGTAATCATTTTCATCTGTTACAGTAGAGATTCCTTTTTTATCAATTAATGTGAACCCAAAGCTGTTACTAGAAATCTGCCAATTTATTCATTCATTCATGCCTTCAACAAACATATACTGAGAACTTAGTAGGTGTCAAATGCAAGAGATGCATAAGTAACTAGTGCCCCAAGCTTCAAGGAGCAATAACTTAGTGGAGAATAAAGGCAAGTGTACATCCAATTTTAATCTAATGTGATATAAAAGTAAATTCAGGGAACTATGGGCTCCCAGCCACGGGTGGGGAATCCTCTCATTCAGTTTAAGGCCATTAGAAATGGTTTCCAGAAGAAATTCTACCTAAACTGAGTCCTGAAATCCCATTAATGGTTAGCGCAGTAGAGACCTGAGTAAAGAAAGAAAGATATTCCAGACAAGGGAAGAAAATATATGAAATCCTGGAAAGGAAAGGTAGTATGGTCCACGTGGTGAATTAAAATGGTCAGGAGCTCAGAATGTGAGGGAGAGAGGTGGGAGGAGATACTAAGCCTGGATAAGTAAGCTAAAGGCCCATGATGAAATGCCTAGTATAACATGCAAAACTGGTATTACTTTGAAAGAAGAGCATCATACATTTTAGAGACATCACTCTGGTTGCAATGCCATATCGAAATAAGACAAAAAGAAGAAACAATACTTAAGATCTTAAAGCTGTGATATCGGCAAAGATTAGTCAGGAATGAGGAGATGATAATATGAATGGGAATGAAATCAATAAGATGACTGATTGATTGGAGAGACATAAAGGAAAGTAACAAACTGGGCATAGTTGGTACCACAAGGAGAAGAATAAGAATTCAGGAAAAGTCATGTGTTTGAGTGAAAGCCCATGAATTCAGTTTTGGACAGGTAGAGAGCCTAAAGTGCCTCTAGGGCATTCTTGTTGATTATAAGATTCTGCAAACATCAGATGCAGCTCATGAGAGACATTACTAAATGGTAACCAAAAATATGGCTATCAAAACTATGAGAATAGATAAATTACTAAGGAAGTATGTAACATAATAAATAGAACACTGAAAATAGAATCCTAAGGAGTATCAACATTAAAGGAAGCAGCAGAGGATGATGGGTTCACTAAAAGCCCTGACTTCACCACTACACAATTCATCCATATTAACAAAAAACCATTTGTAACTCCTAAATCTACTGAAATAAAAAAGTTCAAAAACATATATGTTAAAAAAAAGAGGATCAGCAGAGCTCGTGTAACCTGGAAAGGAAAGAGGAAATGCAGAAAAATGGGATGTCACTGAAGGTAAGGGAACAGAGTCTTTCAATATAGAAAGGGAGCAGTCAACAGTACAGACCAGTGTTCTCTCCAGCTAGTGAATCTGCTGATAGTTGGATTCAAACTTGGGGGTCAGGGGTTAGTCTGAGAAAACAATTGAGGGTGAGGGGCAGTGTGACTGAATGTGCATTGAAGGAAGTGAGTAAAGTTATGGACTCTACCCTAAAGAGGGAAAGAATTGAGGAAATGAGAAAAGCATTCTGGACAGTTAAAGGGTGTTAAAATCAGTGGATTGCAGGTCTTGAAGGAGTTGAGATCCTAGACAGAGATTAAATGATAAAATGAGATGGACAGAAACACAAATATTTGAATTTAAACACAGGAAGGGGATATACATATTTTGCACCCTCAGCAGAGTCCTTCATTTGTTAAATCAGCACAAGAGCATCAAGTGTGGAGAAGCTGGCCCTGCAGAAAACGGGCACCCAGTGATATCAAAGCTGCCTGTTTCCTCCACATCTAGTGCAGAGAAGATGTGAAAGTGAGGTCAGAGCCAAGGGGTGAAGAAGCCTTTCCCAGCTCTGGAGAGGGTCTAGAACCTCTGTGCTGCCATTTCCTTTCCATTTGACATGCATGCCCAGGCCTCAGATTGGGGCTTTCATCAATCCCATGGTCTGAGACTGACCATCAATTTAGTGAGGCCTCTCCCTCTTTCGGTGATAGTTTTAACTCTCCTATCTTCTTACCTATCCAGCCCCTTTCTCTGACATCTCCCAGAGATTCTCTACTCCTCAATCCCTGTTCTGGGAATTGTCAACTCCAGAAAATAGATATATTATCATAAATAAATGGGAAAGTGGTATTTCATTTACAGGACTTTGTTTAACCCTCATCTTTGAGAGACTGAATTGATTTTATTCTCCTCTGTGAAGGGTGAAAATAACTTCATTCCCTTCCTATGTTTAAATTCAAATATTTGTATTTTTGTCCATCTTATCATTCCATCTCTTCTATGATTGCAGCTCCTTTAAGACCTATAATCTCAGATCTTGATAGCCTTTCCCTCTCCTTTACCCTCTTCTCAGTTCCTCAATTCCTTCCCTCTCCAGGGTAGAGTCCATGGTCTGTACTTTACTGGCTTCCTTCAACGTACCCTCAATCACATTGCTCCTCACTCTCCATTGTTTTTTCACAGGCTAAACCCGGCCCCTGCCCCCAGCTTAAATTCAAGTATCAACATACTCTGTAGCCAGAGAAGAACACAAAATCATGCGTAAAAATCTCAATTTGTGATAATTAACTCCAAGTAGGCCTTTTGAGTTTCTAAGAAATACTACTCCATTTCACTAGTCGATTTCCTCTCCTCACCCTACGAGATGAATCATTGGCATCTTATCCTCCGCCCTCAAGCCCATACATGTTTGGCCTTACTGATGATGGTGCTTCCTGTTTCATTGAGAAAGCAGAGGCAATCAGAAGAGAGTCCCTCATATCCTCTCACCATGTGCGTGCACTCCCCATACATTCTGCCTTGTTTTCACTGGTAGGAGCTGGGTTATAGGAACGAATTGTCTGTGCGCCTATGAAAGGCCAGTCCCTTGATTTGTGTGAACTGAATCCCATGCCACTCCATCTTGACTGCTCAAAGACATATCTCTAGATAATTCCTTCGATCTCTCCTTCAGCATCAATTTTTGTCTTCCTGTTAGATTATTCTCATAAATACATAAAAAATTCTCTAACATTTTTAAAGCTATTTTGACATTACCATTCCTTCAACCTATGGTTCTTTACAGCAAGACTCTTTGAATACAGCTATGTATGGTCAGTGTGTTCAATTCCTCCCCTTCCATGCTCTGTGGACTCTATTCCAAGCAGCCTTGTTTAGACCACTTCACAATAATGTCTCTCTTCCAAATTAATAATTTCCAGGCCATTGCTAAATCTAAGGACCAATTTTTACTATACTAGACCTTTTAGGAGTGTATGACACAGTTAACCATTTCTCTTTCCTTGAAACATTTTCTGTGCATGATTCCCAGGAACCACAATCTTATGTCTTTATTTCTATTTATGGCAACTCTTTGTCTCCCTTGCTAGTTTTTCTTTGTCTCTTCAACTTCTGAATCTGGGAAACATCTCTTTTCCATATAAACTACCCTTCAAATGATCACATTCATAAACATCAACTTCCTCCCAGGGGAATTCCACCTTTACTCTAGTCTCCCTTACTTGGACCCGCCTCTAAGTCTTTGAAATTCCAGTATTTTCCTTTGCTCTTTCTAACTCCTACTTTTAGTAATCAAAATAAAACAAAACAAAACCTTTTTTACTCTCCTTTTGTGGTGCTGCTTTAGCTCCCCCAAATCTCCTGACTTCTGTCACTGAAAGGCATCTTCTAAGGTAGATCATTTGGTAAATCGTATTCAGAATTCAAAACCTGTTTTTATTTTTCACTTCAAGCATTGTTACTTTATGAAATAAGAGGGTAGTTTGGGTTTTAATTCTGGGTGTAGGGTTTCAAAAAAGCCCAGTGAAATAGAAATATAAGTGCTACTCTGATGGGCTCTGGACTGGATTCCCTGTACTCGTCATTCCTTGCTTTCTTTCAGCAACCTCAAGCATCATTTTCCTCCTAATTCACTCCTTCTTCATTCTGCATTCATTGATTTTTTTTTCAATAACTCTTTATTGAATTCCTGTGGTGAATTAGGAACAGGGGATATAGTCATGAGTAAACCACAAGTGGTCCCTGCCTTCATGGGATTTATAGTCTGGGAGTATTGGTAGAGGATTACCAATTGGCAAAGTATTAGTAGAGGGGCATTAAACAAATCATATTATTCTAAAATTGTATACAACTAAGAACTATGATACATGTAATTAAAAGAAAAGGGAAAATAAAAAGTGCCTTGAGAGGAAACTTACCAACATCTTATTTTTTTACAGTGTTGCCATCAGGTCTCAATTCCTGGGAATAAAAACTCTTAGCTCTGGCACATATATTTTCCTCCTACACCCTAGCCATTCATTTTATTGCTTGAGATTTCGGGGTGAGAGCAGCTCTGTCAGTAAACCTGTTTGCAACAGAGCGTCCAAAGTCAGATGGCATGAATTCAAAGATCTGGACTAATTCATGGCAGCTCTGTGCCTTTTGAAAGATATGAATAAGTCTCTGCCTCAGTTCTCTTGCTTTTAGAATGAGGGCAACAATAGGACTTCCCTGATAGGTTGTTATAGGGATCAAATAAAGTAGCACATAAAGCAACTGCAACTGTGCCTGGCTGATAATAAGAACTCAATAAATGATATCTATATTATTTTTTGTTATCCGTAGTTCAGTTCTTTCCTTGTACCACTCTCCAGTGGGCATAACTGAATACTGGGCTTACTCTTTCCAGCTTTGATTGTGTCACAAAATGAGAAATACTAAATACTGAAGTTTAACATTCATTTTACCCTGATAAATTAAAAGAGTAGATAATGGAAGGGGGAAAGATTAAATTTTTATTTTCCTAACAGGTGTATTCCCGTCAGTAAATTCTTAAGAAAAAAATTTGGACATTAATAGAATGTATAGAAATCTCAGCACATATATATTCTTGTGATTCTATTGGCTAAAGCAAGACTTACATATCTTTTTCCATATTCTTGTCAATGGAAAGAAGAGTGACTCATAACTTATTTTCAGAGAAAAATTTCATTGGTTGTTTAATCTTTTAATAAATATCTATGATGATGTCAGCAGAATCTAGTTATACATTAATCATTTCTTCTTCTACGTTCTCACTTTTTATAGATCAGACCTAAGGGAACATGCATTACAGTTGTTTCTAAAGTGGCCCAATTAACCTGGTGCTCTCACACCATGAAATTCCAGCTGGAGGTTGGATAGGAGTAAATATTAATGCCTTCACTAAATATTTCCTAATATTATTACCCCGGGACAACTGAACTAATATTATATAATAAAATTGTAGTCTATTAAGTCAGAATGACATTCCCACTATTTGCAGTCTTGAAACTAATAGCATTCTTTTTCATTACTTAAAAGGTCATATTATAGATAATAACATTGCCATTGAATGTAAATAATATTAATAAAATAATAGGTTAGAATATGTAGGACCAGAATTCTTTATGGCAATATTTATGAATAAGATAAAATAAAATGTCAATATGATAAAGGATATATTTTTAAATATTTAATCCCTTACCACAATTGAAATATTTCTAAATTTTCTGGTGCTAATTAAACTTCAGAATTCTACTTCTGTCCCTGAGTGTGAACAATATTTTTACAAGGAAATTTAAAGCTTTTAAAATATTGTTTTGATAAATCTAGATTGTCACTATTGAATTCTGTATTTGAATCTTTTCTGTCAACTCTCCACACTGCTGTTACTTTTTTAGCTATAGAAGTATAAGCAACACCAAAAATTCATGAAATGACAGATTTTTATATAAATTTATTTATTCCTTACATTTCAAGTTTGAGTTTAAATATTTATCTAAAATACAAAAATAAATATAAATAAAATATATAAAAGTAAATATAAATAAACTACAGCATCAAATGATATGTGATGCTCTCAAGAATATTAATGTTCAATCACTGACTCATAAGTCAGAGAGCAAAAAGTGGCCCCACGTATTGATGACAGTGCACAGAAAAAGCACAGGTCATGCAATATCCAAACCTGCAGTGTGACTCCATTCGGCATCAAAGTCAGCATAAAGAAATCTGATATCTAACCTTTTTCAGGGTAATTGCTAAGGCTGTCCTCTCTTTGATGAGAATTAATGTTAACTGTGCAACTTTAGTCTGCTACTGTTTTATGAAGTTTGCAAGGATGGATGAAACACCTCCGCAAAGCCAGTCGTGTGAAGCATATTTAGCGATGGTTAATAATTTATAAATAATGTGCATCTTTTCAATTTGGTTGTCGCATCTATGGCAGAGGAGAGTTTGAAATAGCCCACATCAGATGTACTCTATGTCTCAACTCAGCACTTTCTTCAAGAAATGTATTATGTGTAAACTTTACAGTGTTTTAGCTGCAGGAGCAAGAAAGCATATGCGCAGGATGAATTCACCATTTTTAAAGCACCAAAGTCCAGCATCTGAACTTTATGGTCTCTAAGATATAAGGAAAATAGTTAACAGCACTGAATTTATAGTGTTCCTTGAATAAGACTGAAAAATAGAAATACAGGGGAAAAAGAAGCATCGTTCTAAATTATTTCTACCTCTCCTCAGCTACATCGTTTACATTTGAAGTCATAATGTCTTCTTTTCTAAATAGTGAATGTTTAGATGTATGCATAGATAGATCATGACAAGTATTACACAGTGGACTGATGTTATATGCTTTTATAGCAAAAAATAGTTCTTAAAGTTTTCCTATTTTGTATATTTTTTCATGGTTGTTAAAAGTTTTAAAAAATCTATAGCATTTAGATGATCTCCTGTATTACCAGAAGTATAAGTGTTATTGCACTAAATTGATATTTTCTTCACAATACAAATACTAATATGAATCACTGATGAAATTAGCAAGGGCAGGAGCTAGTTGTGAAATATATCCAAATTAATTTAGTGATTAAAGTATTCCGTCTTGTTTTGGATAATTAAAGGTTTCAGTGAAATTTTAACTATGTAATGATTGTATCAGCTTTTACCTTTCCATTCTCTGTGTGTTTAAGATAGATCAGATAATATTTGATAATAAATTTTTACAAAGCCGACATTGCTTAGCAATAAATGCTGCATTAAAAATAATTAAACAAAATGTCTTTTCCCCTCAATGTTAGAAATTATTCTATGGGAAATCTATGCTTTTATTATATGCAGTGATATTAAAAATAAACACCTGTTTCATTATTTTCAGTGTTTTCTAAGGTGCAGTATAGACTCTAGAATCTATAAAATGTGGGTGCACTCAATCAATTCTGCATTTTGGAATGGTATTCAAGATGGCCAATTACATTAATAGAATTCTAGATGGCTAAATATAGTTATAATGTGGGCATAGAGCATAATGTAATCTGATACAGGACTTAGCATTTATTCAAAACACATGAATTGATTATATATTATGTATTCCACATTGGAAGGTAACTATGGAAATATAAAAAGTAATAAAGCATACAATTTTTGCTTTCAAAGAATTCTTATGAACTAAGAAAAGAAAAATATAAACTTCAAAGAAATCCCTTTATAATCATGGAATTTGGACAAGATTCAGTATCAGAGTCACTCAGACAAAACTATAGTCACAGTTGGTTTTAGAGAAAAGGTTTAGCACTTTTCAAATTGAGGATATATGTAAATTTATTTTTACACTTGCTAGAAGCTATATAGCAGTCAGAGGATATAATAACACTCTCCCCTATTGAGGAAATAAAGGTTTTCCTCAGGCCTGGTAGAATTTTCACTCCCCAGGGTACTATCAGAGAAGAGATATATATCTCTGTAAGGAAGGTGGTAGGGACCAAGGAATTTGTAACTTCCCACCTGTGTGGGTGCATTGGCTCCTACTTTGTGTAGCTGCTCTGAGCAAATAAATATCTTTATACTTTACCATCAAAGAAAACCCTACACTCATCATCTTTAGCTGTTTGTCATTGTCTTTCCAGTAATCACAGTCTCATTGAGATGTTCAAGCCACAAACCACCATATGAAAAGGCAGAGTAAAATAGGTGCATAATAGGATTATTGTTCAAGCTAACTCATGTGAGAGCATCTTGTAAGAAGCAATTGATACCAATCAAAAAAAAGATGCTTGGTAGCAGGGATGGAATTTGAATAGAGGTTTGTTCGTTTCTCATAAGTGAAAATAAGCATATTGGAAACATGTTTATGGTTTTTATTTTGCTACTTAGCACTTGAAAATGTTGCCTAGGAATCCCTATAAGGTGAGTTAGTTACTGAAGACCTCAAATGACCTTATTATAAGACAATTTTTCTTCAAATGCAGTCCTGCAGCTTTGACTCTAGGAACTACAGGCTAGCGAAGCACATACAGGAATAAATGGGAAATTGTGCAGCTAACAGCAATTTCTTCAAAGAAAAGATAGCAAAATAAAATTTCTCAGTGATGCTTTACCCTAAGTTAGGTGAGTTCTCCTTTAACAGATAAAATATCTGTAAAAATCCATTTTAATTCACTCATCTACTGTGGTTGTGGTGTTCTAGCCTAAACTGACCACACGTTTGATCCAGTTACTTAGTTATTGAAACAAAATCATCACAGAAACTGAGATATTGTAGTCTGATTCAATATGTCACTGTCACCATCCAGGCCCACACATTTGCCTCATCTGTAATGCTAATTCAATATCTAACCAAACCTTATTTCCAGAAAGCAACTTCCGATTGTGGAACTGCTATTTCTCAGGTAAGGTTTCTATAGATCACAAACTCGACTCTTTTCTAAGTCAAAAGCTTTACAAATAAATTAAATTTTAAAGCAATATGGTACTTTTTTAAATCTGTGAATGTTTAGCTCTGCTGCCACCTCTTCCTTTTGGTATTGCCTTCAGGATTAGAAGGACACTACTCTTATTTCCTTCCCTGGGGGAATAATTTGCAGAATTCAGATCCAAAAGCAATGATGGTACCCTAAATTTCCCCTGAACTGTAGTTTTAAATATTTTGATTGTAAAAGAAATATATGTTCACTGTAGAATCAAAATTATCTCTGATACTGGTATCCAGAAGTGGTACACTTTTCAAAAACAAATTCCGATGTATCACCATTTGATTTATAGATGGATATGCCAACAAAGCTGTAGGCAGATATGTTTTGTTTTGTTTGAAGAAAATGGGATCAACTTTTAAATTCAATCTTATAATTTTATTTATTATTATATTGTAATCATTTAATGATATTACAAATGTAATTAAGAAGCATTTTTTGATTGCATAGCATTCTAGTTTTATATTTTCTTATTGTTTATTCAACCATATCTCTGTAATTAGATGAATTTATCTGTCATATATAATGCTGTACAAAGATGTTTGTGTGTGTGTGTGTGTGTATATATACATATATATACATCTTTGTGATACTTACTGTAATTTCCTTAGAAGATCATCATAGAAGTAAAATTTCTGAAATTAAAATAGCTCTTGAATTGTTTTCTAGGTATTTTGACTTATTTATACTCTTCCTAGCATCACAGGACAGCAATGTTTTCTTTAACATTTCATTGTGCTATTTGTGTACCATTTTATTAGATAATTACTAAGGTCAATTATCTTTTTAAATTTATACAAATATAATAGTATAAATCATATTTTATCATTACTAAGATTTGCATTGTGATTATTAGTCCCATATTACATTTTCCCATTTGCATATGCTGCCTCATTAAATCATATATCAAATAGTTTTGATTATTTCTTATTGAGTTTTATTTCTCTTTTTTTTGATTCTTAAAAGGACCCCAACTCATTCTATGAAGGCAGTATCACCTTGATACCAAAGCTAGGAAAGGACACAACAAAAAACAAAAAGTGTAGACCAATACCCCTCAAGAATATAGATGCAAAAATTCTCAAGAAAATACTAGCAAATTGAATTGAACAGCACATCAAAATAATAATAATAATAATAATCCACCATGACCAAGAGGGCTTCATCCCAGGGAGGCGAGGATGGTTCAATATATGAAAATCAATAAATGTGATTCACCACATAAGCAGAAACAAAAACAAAGATTATATGATCATCTCAATAGATGCAGAAAAAGCATGCAACAAAATTCAGCACCCTTTCATGATAAAACCCCTAATAAACTAGGCATAGAATGTATATATCTCAAAATTCTAAAAGCCACACATCACAAACCCACTGCCAACATCATACTGAATGGGGAAAAGTTGAAAGCATTACCCCTAGGAACTGGAACGAGACAAGTGCTCCCACTGTCACCACTTTCATTCAACATTGTGCTAGAAGTTATAGCTAGAGCAAATCAGACAAGAGGAAGAAATAAAGGGTACACAAATTTGGAAAGAGATGTCAAACTAACACTTTTTGCTGATGACATGATCTTTTATCCAGAAAACCCCAAAGACTCCACCAAGAGACTCCAGGAATTGATAAATAAATACAGCAAAGTCTCAGGTTACAAACTCAATGTACGTAAATCAGTGTCATTTTTCTATACCAATAATCATCAAGCTGAGAATCATATCAAAGACTCAATACCATTCGCAATAGTTACAAAGAAAATAAAATACCTAAGAATATACTTAACTAAGTAGGTGAAAGATCTCTACAAGGAGACCATGAAACACTGAGGAAAAAAATTGGAGAGGACACAAAGAAATGTAAAAACATATATTGCTCATAGAGGGGTAGAATCAACATTGTTAAAATGTCCATACTACCCAAAGTGACTCAGAGGTTCAATGCAATCCCTATCAAAATATTAAAGCATGTTTCACATATCTAGAAAAATTAATTCTAGATCTGGAATCAGAAAAGGGCCTGAGTAGCCAAAGCAATCTTAAGGAAAAAGAACAAATCTGGATGCATCAGATTACCAGACTTCGAACTATGCTACAAGACTATAATAACCAAAACAGTGTGGTACTGATACAAAAATAGAGACATAGATCAATGCAACAGAATAGGGAACTCAGATATAAAACCATCTATCTCCAGTCAACAGATCTTTGACAAACCAGACAACAACTCACACTGGGGAAAAGAAGCCTTATTCAATAAATTGTGCTGCAAAAACTGGATAGCCACATGCAGAAGAATGAAACAGGGCTTCTATTTCTCATCACTCACAAAAATTAATTCAGGATGCATAAAATAATTAAATCTAAGACATGACATCATAAGAATTCTAGAAGATACTGGGAAAATGCTTCTAGATATCTGTCTAGGAAAATAATTTATGATTAAGACCCCAATGGCAATTACACAACAACAAAAATAAATAAATGTGATTTGATTAAATTAAATTAAAAAATGAGATTTGATTTTTCACTGTTATGGAGATAACCAACAGGGTAAATAGACAACCTATAGAGTGAGAAAAAATATTCACAAACTGTACATCCAGTAAAGGGCAAATATCCAGAATCTACAAAGAACTCAAACAAATCAGCAAGAAAAAATCAAACAACCTCATTAAAAAGTGGGCAAAAGACATGAACAGAAGCTTTTCAAAAGAATATAAACAAATGAACAACAAACATATGAAAAAGTGCTCAATATCATTAATCATCTGGGAAACACAAATTAAAATCACAATGATATATCACCTTACTTTTGTTAGAATGGCTTTTATTAAAAAATCCAAAAACAATAGATGTTGATGCAGATGCAGAGAGAAAGGAATGCTTATACACTGTTGATGGGACTGCAAACTTGTACAACCCCTATGGAGAACAGTATGGAGATTTCTCAAATAACTACCATTCTATCCAGCAATCCCACTACTGGATATCTACCCAAAGGGAAAGAAGTCATTTTATCAAAAAGACACCTGCACAAGAATGTTTATTGCAGCACAGTTCACAGTTGCAAAGATATAGAATCAACCCGAGTGTCCATCATTTCATGAGTGGATTAACAAAATATGATATAGGTATACCATGGGTGCTACCCAGCCAAAAAAAAAGATGAATTAATGCCTTTTACAACAATTTGGAGGGAACTAAGGGCCACTATCCTAAGTAAAGTATCTCAAGAATAAAAAAAGCAAACACCACATGCACTTGCTATTAAATAGAATTAACTGAAGAGTACACATGAGCACAGAGGAATATAAAAGTTAGTGGAAATCAAGCAGGGGATGGAGGGAGTAGGTGGCAGGGAAAAACCTACCTAATAGGTACAATAAACACTATTTGGGTGATGGGCACATGTATAGCGGTGACTCAAAGATTACAAAAGCAATCCATGTAACCATAAATCATTTCTACCCCATTTTGAAATTTTTAAAAAAGAAGAGTTATAGGCAATGTAGTGAAGTGAGTGTTAGAAGATTAAAATCGAGCTTATACATGTGGAATATGTCTCTTATAGAAAATAAGTGGAGGTGGTGATGGTGGTGGTGGTGTGTGTGTGCATTTCAATGGTCT
>CAUYSK010089064.1:0-20527 GCA_963575035.1 Avahi laniger
ATTTGATTGGATCTTGTATTTCATCATGTTATGTGAAGAGATTCTCAAAATTATAATAAAGAGTAGACAATAAGTAATATAGCACCTCTTATATACTCCCAGAAAGGGCTAGAACACATTCTACTAAGCGAGGTATCCCAAGAATGGAAAAACAAGCACCACATGTACTCACCATCAAATTGGTATTAACTTATCAACACATAAGTGCATATATAAGAATAACATCTATTGGATGTTGGGCAGGGGGAAGGGGGGAGGAGGGAGGAGGGGACGGGTATATGCATACACAAAGAGTGCAATGCGCACCACGCAATAGGATGGACATATTTGAAACTTGGACTGAGAGGGAAAGTGGGCGCAAGGGAAACACACATAACCTAAACATCTGTACCCCCATATTATGCTGAAATAAAAAAAAGAGTAGACAATAAGGATGATATTTTCTTAATTTTGCTAAAGTTAAGTATTTCGTCCAAGCTCAGAGAGTGAATCAGGCTTTGTACCTCATAATCCATGTCTTTCGCTTCCCCTCTCTAGAACATCAATGCAAAGTCATGCATTTTTTTCTTCTAGTCATGGAAGGAGATTTTCAGTAATGCCAACACAGGCATTATGCTTTTCCCTGTTCACTCATTTTCTCATTGTTTCCATGAGGTAAGAATCATTATTATTCTGGTTTCATAGATGAAGAAAATGAGGCCAAAAGTAATCAGATAACGGACCCAGTGGTTTTTGATCCCAGGCTATCTGATTCCAGAATCTATACTATTAAAAATAGTAACTAACATTTACAGAGTGCTTACTATATGCTAGCAGCAGCATAGAGAGTATTGCACACTCAATAGTTCATTTAGTTATCACACCAATTGTATGAGGCATGCACCATTATTTCCTTCGTTTTATAGAGGAGGAAAATTTGGCTTGGAGAGATTAGGTTACTTGCTCAAATTCAAACTGCAAACATGTATCCATCCCCTTTACCACATCTACTAATCTACATCCTATTACTATATGCCCATTATATGCTATTACTGTGGATAAACTGACTGTGTTCCTAAGATCAACCTTTCTACTTGTTTTCAAGATCTCATCTAGTCACCTCCTCAAGTATATCAACTCCAGCAATTCTCCCCTTTTTCTTGAGTTATAAAATATTTTCTCTCTGCTAGATCATTCTCAATAACAGAAAACACACTATCATTTCTCCCATCTTAAAAACAAACCCCAAACAAAAATAAATAAAAACTATTAGTCCCTCTTTTTATTTTGCTTAGCTACTTCCCAGCTCCCTGAACCTACATAAAGTAAAAAGCTTCAAAAAAACTGTTTATAATCACTGACTCCAATTCTTCTCTTTCCATTACTTTCTAATATACCACAATTAATGACAATTTTACTGACACTGCCATTGTTAAGGTCACCAATGAGCTCAACATTGCTGAATCCAACAGTCCATACTCATTCCTCATCTTCCTTGATCTAACACAGGTAGCTGATGCACTCGATTGATGCCTACTCTTGGAAACAATTTTTTTTTCCACTTAAAATCGAGGAAATCACAATCCCCTGATTTTACTCCTACTTGACTAGCCATGAATCTTAGTCTCCTTTACTTTGCTCCTGTTCATCACTTAACCTTTTAATCTTGGGATACTCTGAGACCCAGTACTTGGAAGCTTTTTCTATGTACACTCATTCATTAGATAATCTTATCCGATTTCACAGTTCTAAATACTATCAACATACTCCTGATTCCCAAATGCTTATTTTCAGGCCATACGTCTCCTAAATCACACACACTAATATTCAACTGTCTGCCTATTTGCCTACTCAGATCACCAACAGATATCTCGACATGATATGTCCAAAATGGAGTTCATGGTTTTCTTTTCAAAACCTGCTCAACCCAAGACTTCTCCAATTCAATTAATGCCACCTCATTCTGTGTGCTTCGATTAAAATCTTCAAAGTCTATCCTTTATCCTTTTTTTCATACATCCCACATTTAATGTCAGAAAAAATTATGTTATTTATATATTTTTAAAAATTATCTAGAATTATACTACTTCTTGCCACTTCCCTAGCTACTTCTCTGATTGAAGCCATCATTGTAATTTCTCTGGATGTTGACAATAGTCTCCTAAATGATGTCGCTGCTTTCATCATTTATCCCCCTTTAGTCTACCCAACAGAGTAGCCCAGCTACAGTGATATTGCAGAAATGTAAGTCAGGTCATACCATTCCTTTATTCAAAACCCTCCAATGGATCCTCATTTTTTTTCAGAGTATAATCCAATATCCTTACAATGCTCTACAAGATCCTACACAATCATTTTCCTTCTGTACCCCATTACTTCTTTAAACTTATCACTTTCTTTTCTTACCTTCTTCTACTCTGCTGCAGGCAAATTGATTTTCTCACTGGTTCTCAAATATGCCAGCCATTATCTATCCTCATAGCCTTCCCACTTGTTGTTTGCTGTGTCTGGAATGTTCCTCCTCCAACTATTACTATCTCATATCCTTTAAGTTTTTGTTCAAATTCTCCCATGAATCCTACCTAATCACCCTGTTTAAAATTATGCCTCATTTCCCTGTACTTATGATCTTGATTTATCTACTTTATTTTTTCTTTATAACATTCTTCCAATGAGCTACATGATTTGCTTATGTGCCATGTATATTGTTTATTTTCTGTCTTCCACTGGCATTTAAGTTCCATATTGGCAGGGCTTTTTTTTAAATATGTTTTAATTAATGGTACAGTTGAAGTACCTAGAATAATTTCTGACACATACATGGTGTTCCATAGTTAGTTCTTGAATGAATGAATAAATGAATGAAATAGTGAATCTGAAATTTTAGTTGAGTCAGTGTGGATCAAAAGCTCAGAATTTATTTTTTTCCAGTACTAACCATACTGCATCTCAGTTAAACACTAATATGCTATTCCAGTTCTATCTATTTTAGTATCCACCTCCAGAACTATTTCTATAGCTCTTTATTGCTAAATTGCTGTTTTTCGAAGTTACGCATCATAACATCAAATGTTAACAAATACCAATAATTGTCAAAGCATTGATTAAGTATACATACTCCAATCCTGCGCTGTACTATTCTAGCTTGAAGTTGTTATGTACTTCCCATGTGATCTTGAGAAAATATTTTCCCTTCATGAGACCTCAGTTTTCTCATCTATAAAATGAAAGCTTTTGACTAAATATTCTCTGAAGACCCTTTCCTTTCTGGAAATTTGAATCTATACCACCACAGCACTGTGCCCATAGTTCACATAGTGGAAAGAGCACAAGCTTTGGAGTTGGAGAGACATGAATTTTATTCTAAGATTCAACATAATTGAACAAGCCAGTTCACTGATTTCTGTACCTCGGATAACTTACCTGTAAAATGTGCATTATTATCTTCTCTGTGTTATAACTTTCAGTGCCACTGTGAGCATAAAATTAAAGAATATATTTTAAAATGACTGGCACAATGTAGGATACAATGTAATAATTCATTATGTGTTGTTTTGTATGTATAATACAGTAAATCATTATTAACATCTATGTGAGCTTGTAAAATGGAAGGCTAAGGGGAATGACACAGTTTGGGGACTTACAACACAGAACAATAACTGTTGACAGGACTAGGCCTATCTTTACATTGGCATATGACCAAACCAGATAGCTTAGTAGCAACAGACTACACCAAAGCCTTACTCACCCATTGTATATTCAGCTGCTGCCTCACGGCCATAGTTTTTGTCTAAAATAATATGCCTTCTTAAATGCTGTGAATGTTTTGAAAGAAACAATTCAGAGACACAAATACACATCTGGCTTTTAGTTTTTTAGTGTTTAATGCATTTATCCATCATTCATAAAATAAGAATGTTTTCCAAGGAATAACTATGATGCTTTCTTTGCATTACCCACAACTTTTAGTCTAGTGCAGTAAACATAGCAGAAAGGAAGATATGCTTAACTATCGATAACTATAATTTGTGTAATAATTTAGCCTACAGAACTGTGTATACCTATTTTATTTTTACTCTAGTCTCATGAGGTAGGTGTTACAATAATCCCCCTATCACAGTTGAGGAAATCAAGGATCATTAAAATGAAGTGATTTAGTCACTGTAACATAGCAAGTAAGGACAAAAGTGTGATTTAATCACCTGTCTCCTGTCTTTAAAGATACTCTTTAGAGTTGGAGCCAATCTGCCTTCAGAATGCAGCAATCTAATCATGCCTTCTTTCTAAATCTTGTTATTAGTTATTAGCACAATGCCTATCACCAGTAGGTGATAATAAATGTTGGTAGTACTTTGGGAACTTCTCCATTACCTCTTTGCTCGTTGTTGGGCCATCTGCAGACACTCACCGACAGTTCTCTTTAACCAATGCCTTCATTGTTTGCAAACTGTATCTGGGAGAATTTACTTGGACATATATCAGATATCAGCGAAGAAGGTTCTGTGCATAGGTCATTATGATCTTCAACTTCCTTCAGTAGCTTTCGCATATGCAAGCCTATATAAACATTGTTCTTCTAGACCTACCAAGCAATTTTAAAACAATAGAAAGTAAGTTGGAGCAAGATAGCCAGTAGAAACCTCCAGCAACTGTCCCTTTGCAGGGGCACCAAATTCAAGAAATATCCATGTAAGGAAGCACCTTCATAAGAACTAAAAATCAGGTGAGTGATCACAGTATCTGGTTTTAACATTATATGAAGCAAAGAGGCACTGAAGAGGGTAGAAAAGACAGTCTTGCATTGTCTACACCACTGTCTTCCATTTCCTGGCAATGTCACATAAGAATGATGAGTGGAGAGAGAAACGGTGTGCCTGGGGGAAGGACAGTGAAGTGACTGTGGGACTTTGCATTGGAACCCAGGAATACCTTGTCACAGTGGAACACAGCACAGGGCAGAATTCTGCCAGGATTCATGGAGGGAGCATTTAGACCAACACAGCCAGATGGAAATCCTCTGCCTCAGTAGTAGGTATCTGAGTTCTGACTAGCCCCATCACTGGCTGACAAAAAACAGTCTGGGGCCAGATATAAATTTGCAAGACATTGAGGCCACAAAGACTGTAGTCCTGGGGCAATTCCTGCAGCTGTACTGGCTAGGAGCCAGTGGACTCGAAGTGCACAAGACCCCATATGACACCAGAGGTGATGGCCAAGCCATTGCCTATGTCACCCCTCCCACAATTCCATGCAGTGCAGCTGAAGAAGAGTCTTCTTCCACTTGGGGAAAGGAAAGGGAGGAGTTTAGAGGACTTGATTTGCAACTTTGATAACAGCTCAACCATAGTAAAATGAAGTACCAAGCAGACTCTCGAAGCCCCTGAGTCCAAGTCTTAGTTCCTGGACAGCATTTCTAGACCCGGACTGGGCCAGAAGGAGACCTGCTGCCAAGAAGGAAAGGACCTAGGCCTAGTAGGAATCAATACCTGCTGACTAAAGAACACTTGAGCTTTGAATAAACATCAGAGGTAGCCAGGCATCAGTCACGATGGGCTTTGAGTGAGAATGGGCTGGCTCCAGGTGTGACCTGTCACAGTCCCAACTGCAGTAGCCATGAAGGAGTGCCCACATCAATCCTCTTCCAATTGCAGCATCCCAGAATAGAGAGTGAGGGAAGAGAGTGAGAGACTTGGCATGGAGATCCAGGGAATTCTACTGTAGCCTACTGAAGTCCACTGAAATTTATATGAAACCACAAAACATCAAGAATCACCAAAGCTATCCTAAGCAAAAAGAACTGGAGAAATCACATTACCTGACTTCAAATTATACCACAGAGCTATAGTAATTAAAACAGTATGGTACTGTCACAAGAACAGACACATAGATCAATGGAACAGAATAGGGAACCCAGAAATAAATCCACACACCTATATTGATCTTATCTTTGACAAAGTTTCCAAGAACATACACTGGGGAGAGGAACATCTCTGCAATAAATGATGCTGGGAAAATTTGTCATACATATTCAGAAGAATGAACCTAGATGCTTATCTTTTGCCATATATGACAATCAAATCAAAATAGATTAAATATTTAAGTATAATATCTGACACTATGAAACTACTAAAAGAAAACATCGTGGAAATGCTTCAGGGCATTGGTCTGAGCAAGGATTTCTTGAGTAATATCCCCAAAGCACAGACAACCAAAGCAAAAATGGACACATGGGATCACATCAAGCTAAAAAGCTTATGTGCAGCAAAGGAAGCAATCAACAAAGTGCAGAAACAACCCAGAGGTTGGGAGAAAATAATTGTAAACTACTCATTTGACAGGGGGTTAATAACTAGAATATATAAGGAACTCCAAAAACTCAGTATGATACAATCAAATAATCAAATTAAAAAATGTGCAAAGCATCTGAATAGACATTTCTCCAAAGAAGACATGAAAATGGCCAATAGGTATATGAAAAAATGCTCAATATCATTAGTCATCAGAGAAATACAAATCAAAACTATAATGAGATATCATATCATCCAAGTTAAAAAGGGCTTTTATTAAAAAGACAGGCAATAATGAATGCTGGCTAGTGTGTGGAGAAATGGGAACCCTCACACATTGTTGGTGGAAATGTAAATTAGTGCAATAACTATGGAGAACAGTATGGAGGTTCCTGATAAAATTAAAAAAAGAACTACCATATGACCCAGCAATTCTGCTGATAGGTATATATCCAAAAGAAAGGATATTGTAAAAAGTGTATGGAAAGCCGGGCATGGTGGCTCATGCCTGTAATCCTAGAACTCTGGGAGGCTGAGGCGGGCAGATTGTTTGGGCTCAGGAGTTCCAAACCAAACTGAGCAAGAGCGAGACCCCATATCTACTAAAAATAGAAATAAATTAATCAGACAACTAAAAATATATAGAAAAAAATTAGCTGGGCATGGTGGCATATGCCTGTAGTCTCAGCTACTCGGGAGGCTGAGGCAGAAGGATTGCTTAAGCCCAGGAATTTGAGGTTTCTGTGAGCTAGGCTGACACCATGGCACTCTAGCCCGGGCAACACAGTGAGACTCTGTCTCAAAAAAAAAAAAAAGTGTGTGGAAAAGATACATACAGTCCCATATTTATTGCAGCACTATTCACAATAGCAAAAATTTGGAATGAACCTAACTGTCCATCGATGTATAAATGGATAAATATGGTATATGTACACAATGGAATATTATATAACCATAAAACAGAATGAAATCTTGTAATATACAACAACTTGTATGGAACTTGAGAACATTATATTAAATGAAATAAGCCAAGCACAGAAAGAGAAATTTTGCATGTTGTCCCTCATATGTGGGAGCTAAATATTTAAACAATTGTTCTCATAGAGACAGAGAGTAGAATGATGCTTACCAGAGGCTGGGAAGGGTAAGGGGGGGGATAAAGTGAAGATGGTTTATGTGTACACAAATATAGATAGATGAATAGATACAATGATACTTGATAGTACAACAAAGTGACTGTACTCAACAAGTTATGGTATTCTTTAAAATAATTGAAAGGGGTGAATTGGAACGTTCCTAATACAAAGAAATGATAAATGCCTGAGGTGATGGGTACCCCAATTACCCGATTAATACACATTGTATGTCTGTATCAAAACATTACATGTACCCTATAAATAGGGACACCCATTATGTACCCATAATTATCAACAATATAAAATTTAAAAAAATGAGAAAGTAAAAAAAAAAAACAAATGGAAAAAATTAAGATAGACATTCAGAAAGGGGACTGAATTTAAGAATTAGAAAGTGTCAGTTCCTTTTTATGCCTCTGCATTGTAAGCCCTGTAGTCTTGGACAAAGTACCTAATTTCTGAATATTAGTTTTCCAATTTTGAAAATGGGGATTGTATCAGTGATGGTTTCCTGGAGAAACCTAAGAAAATGGATAAATACAAATACATGCACACATACATGCACACATATCTTAAGAAATTTATTTCAAGAATTTGGTTTATATAATTATGGGGCTGGAAAGTTAGTTATCCAAATAGGCCAGTTGACTAGAAATTATTGGGAAGAATTTTAAGCTGCAGTAAGTCTTTTTATTTCAGCACATTATGGGGTACAAATGTTTAGGTTACATATATTGTATTTGCCCCATCCAAGTCAGAGATACAAGTGCATCCATCCCCCAGACTGTGTACACTGCACACATAAGGTATGAATATACGCATCCCTTCCTACCCCCTGACAAATGCCCAACACCCAGTGAATGTTACTACTATATGTGCACAAAACTGTTGACAAATTAATAGCAATTTGACGGTGAGTACGTGTTGTGTTTGTTTTTCCATTCTTGTGATACTTCACTAAGTAGAATGGGCTCGAGTTCTATCCAGGATGATATAAGAGGTGCTAGATCACCATTGTTTTGTGGCTGAATAGTACTCTATGATATACATATATCACATTTTATTAATCCATTCATGTATTGATGGGCACTTGGGTTGTTTCCACATCTTTGCAACTGTGAATTGTGTTGCTATAAACATTCAAATGCAGATGTTCTTTTTATAGAATGTCTTTTTTATCTTTGAGTAGATGTCCAGTAATGGGATTGCTGTATAGAAATAGTAGTTCTATGTTTAGCGCTTTGAGGCATCTCCATATTACTTTCCAAAGAGGTTGTACTATTTTGCCATTCTACCAGCAGTGTATGAGTGTTCCTGTCTTTCTGCATCCATGCCAGCATTTGTTGTTTGGGGAATCTTTCATATAAGCCATTCTCACTGGAGTTAAGTGAAGTCTCATTGTAGTTTTGATTTGCATTACCCCAATGATTAGAGATGTTGAGCATTTTTTCATGTGTTTGTTGGCCATTTGTCTTCTTTTGAAAAATTTTTGTTCATATCCTTTGCCCATTTATTGATGGGGTTGTTTGATTTTTTTCTTGTTGATTTTCTTAAGTTAGACATAGACTCTTGTTATCAGCTCTTTATCGGATGTGCAGAAAGCAAATATTTTCTCCCATTCCTTAGGTTGTCTATTTGCTCTGTTGATAATTTCCTTGGCTGTGCTGAAGCTTTTTAATTTAATCAGGTCCCATTTATTTATTTTTGTTGTTGCTATGCCTGCCTTTGGGGTATTATTCATAAATTCTTTGCCTAGGCTAATGTCTGTAAGAGTTTTTGCAACTTTTTTTTCTAGAATTCTTATAGTTTCATGCCTTAGATTTAAGCCTGTTATCTATCGTGAGTTGATTTTTGTGAGAGGTGAGAGGCTCGGATCCTGATTCAGTCTTCTTCATTTGGCTATCCAATTTTCCCAGCACCATTTATTGAAAAAGGATTCTTTTCTCCAGTGTATGTTTTTGTCTGCTTTGTCAAAGATGACATGGCTATATGACAATGGTTTTATATCTGTGTTCTCAGTTCTGTTTCGTTGGTCTATGGCTATGCACTTGTGCCAGTAGCATGCTATTTTAGTTACTATATTCTTGTGGTATAGCTTGAAGTCTGGTAAATTGATGCCTCCCAATTTGTTCTTTTTGCTTTAGGTTGATTTGGCTATATAAGGTCTTTTCTTGCTCCATACAAAGCATAGAATTATTTTTTTCTTGATCTGTGAAAAATTATGTTGGTATGTTAGTAGGGATTGCATAGAATCTGTAGATCACTTTGGGTGGTATAGACACTTTAACAATGTTGATTCTGCCAATCCATGAGCATGGTATGGATTTCCACCTGTTTACATACTCTGCTATTTCCTATTGACTGTTTCGTAGTTCTCCATGTAGAGGTCTTTCACCTCCTTAAATATATTCATAGATATTTTATTTTCTTTGTTGCAATTGTAAAGGGTATTAAGTCTTTGATTTGGTTCTCAGTTTCACTATTGTTGTCATATAGGAATGCTTCTGATTTGTGCACATTGATTTTGTATCCTGAGACTTTGCTGAATTTGTTTAGCAATTCTAGTAGTCTTATGGCAGAATCATCAGAGTTTTGTAGACATAAGAACATATTGTCAGCAAAAATCAATATTTCGACCCCTTCTGCTCCCATTTCGATGTCCTTGATATCTTTATCTGATTGCTCTGGCTAGGACTTCCAGCAGTATTTTGAATAGAAGTGGTGGTAGAGGGCAACCTTGCCTGGTTCCAGTTCTAAGTAAAGTGCTTTCAATTTTTCCTCATTCAGTGTGATGTTGGTTATGGGTTTGTCATTTACGACCTTTATCATTTTTAGGTAAGTCCCATATTTGCTTATTTTGGTAAGTGTTCTTATCATACAAAGGTACTGAATTTTGTCAAATGTTTTTTTACATCTACTGAGAGGATCATATGGTCTTTGTTTTTACTTCTGTGTATGTGATTAATTACATTTATACATTTGCATATGTTGAACCATCCCTGAATCTATGAGATGAAGTCCACCTGGTTTTGATGGATTATTTTTTTTATAAGAACCTCAATTCAGTTTGCTAGTATTGAAAATTTATGCATCTATATTCATAAAGGTTATTGGTCTGTAGTTTTTTCCTTAAGTCCTTTTCTGGTTTTGATTTCAGGGTGATGTAGGCTTCTTAAAATATGTTGGGGAGGATTCCTTCCTTCTTGAAGTTGTGGAATAATTTCTGCAGGGTAGGCACCAGTTCTTTGAAGGTCTAGTAAAATTCAGATGTGAAACCATTTGGTCTGGGACTTTTTTTTTTTTTTAGGAATGTTTTTAATTGCTGCTTGAATTTTTGTATGTGATATTTGTCTGTTCAGAATTTTTTTTTTATTTCAGCATAATATGAGGGTACAGATGTCTAGGTTACATGTGTTGCCCTTGCTCCCCCCTCCCCCCCTCAGTCCAGGTTTCAAATATGTCCATCCCATTGCGTGGTGCACATTGCACTCTTTGTGTACACATATACCCATCCCTTCCTCCCTCCTCCCCCCTGCCCAATATCTAATAGATATAATTCTTATATATGCACTTATGTGTTGATCCGTTAATACCAATTTGATGGTGAGTACATGTGGTACTTATTTTTCCATTCTTGGGATACCTCGCTTAGTAGAATGTGTTCCAGCCCTTTCTAGGAGTATATAAGAGGTGCTATGTCAGCATGTCCACTTTTTAATATTTACTGTTTTAATATTTACCAAGAGGAGCTTAGACAGGAATACCATCCACACAAAGACCTGTGCAGGACTGTTCATAGCACCTATGTTCATAATAGCCCAATGCTGTAAAGAATTGAAATGTTCATCAAGAGGTGATCTGTAAACTAATTGTAGTATATTCAAATAATAGATTACTAATCAATAATTTAAAATGAACTACTGATTCTTATAACAATAATGAATTTTAAAAATTTTATACCTAGAAAAAGAAGTCAGACACAAAAGAATGCATCCTGTGTGATTTAAAATTTCACAATATGTAAGGTAGATCTGTAGTTTCAGAAAGCAATTCAGTGATTTCCTTAGGCTGGGGTGGGCACAGAGTGGTGTTGATTTGCAAAAGGGCATGAGAAACCTTTTTTTGGATGATGGAAATGTTAAACAGTATATCTTCATTGTAGTGATGCTTATATTGGTGTATACACTTGCTAAAACTCATCAGAGTCTACAGCTGAATTATACATGATGTAAATTATACATCAATGAAGTTTTATTTTTAAAAAATCTCTGAGATTCAAGGATTCCAGGAATGAAATGGGGCTTCCATTGGAATTGGCCAACATCATCAGTTTTCCCAATCCAATTCCTGGCTCAACAGTGTACCTAAAAGGTCTCTAAATATTGACGTTCACCTTCCCGGCTCCATGGAATGCAGCATCTTAAATGTGACTGAATGCTATAATATTGTGGATAGTTACGGGACTTGGATTTGGCTGCTTCCAAAATTTAGATGGAAATATTGGCGAAAGTGATCACTAGGTTAGGATTATCCCTCCAAGGTGGCCATATGGAACACTGGACGTATATCTTTATGTGTAGGGTTCTCATGTTGCTTTAGCTGGGGCTGAGTTTCAGCAAAGGCTTTCAGCCTTATATTACATTGAATTTCTGATGCATGCTGAATCAAATATAATTATAGAGTTTTAGTCTGTAGGGACCAAGAAGTTAAATATTTCATATCTGGACATCAAAATGGTCAAAGAAATCATGTGGTCGGTATAATGTGGGTTGATCCAAACAAAGATCCCTCCACCCTTGGTAATTGGTACCCTTAGAAAGTGCTGCCAGGTCTCAGATATGTCCTGTCCAAGATCAAGGAAAGGCAGGATTTAATGTTCAGTTTAGGACTTTTGATACCTTCTTGGACTCAGAGGAAAATGTAGAGTGAACAATAATGAGACCTCTAGAAAACATGATTCTACAGCAGATTAGAAGGGTAAGCCAGGTAGACCAAACAACAGTAATTCTGGAAGCTGAGAAAATTTTGGCATCCTTAGTAAAGAGGGGAGGAGGGGTTAGGAGAGGCATCGGCTGAAGCTGGCACTGACCTGGCTGTCACCTTCCAGAGGCTGTAGTGAAGCTCAATGTCTCAGGAGCTCTGCGGGCCACCATGCCACCCTCTGCAAGAATAGCTCCCTGAGCGTTCCAGCCGGACATGCTCACACCGACCTTAGAATGCTTTAGTGTCCAGTTACCAGTAATTCTTATTAGGTAATTTTTTCTCTATATAGTATTTATGTAAGTATTTATCCTCTGCCTTTGCTGGTATTTCTGTTATAGAACATTGTAATCTACTTTACATAGGACTTCTGACATCTTTGTACCCCCATAGCCCAGTATAATGCCTTATTTATAAGGACTTTGCCAAACAAACAAATTGAGCAAAACAATCCTGAAGAAATAGAAAATATCATTGGCCTTGAGGTATGGTCTTTCTGTACAAAAGCTATCAAGCCAGTTTTGAACTAAAATCATTGGTTACTTAAAGTATGCCAACTTTGGGATGCAAAACATATTCTATGCGTTTTTTATTAGTACCATTCTCTAAAGAATCAGAGTAATATTTTCCAGCTACAAAATGTTTCAGCAGTAATTCTCAACTAATTCAGCTTATTTTTCAAGTCAACCTCTGTTAATGGCATATTAAATTTTGATACTTTTTTATGTGATTACCCTGGGGAGACAGTCACAGTAGACCTTTTAATAAGGGCTACCTATACTGCTGATAGAACATCATGGTGTCATTTCACTTGAGAGAATATTTTTTGAGAAAGACACACTTTAATGACTGGTCAAACATACTAACCACCTCATCTTTGCTTTGGGCCATATAAGTAATTTAGATAGTCATTAGCTTCGAGGTAATGGAAGAGCATTGCTACAATATTAACTGAATACCAAATCAGATCCTAAAATAACTTACCCTGTGGTATTTTGACAGAAAAATGCCAGCTTATAAACCAAAGACAGCTAGAAATTCAGGTCTTCTCTAGACATTGTGATTAGGATTAAAAGGATGTTGTCTAGTTGAAGTTTTAAATATATGATTTCAGGCCCACTTTCAGTCTGATTTCTTCAGATGGACTAGACTTTGATCATACTGGGAGACAGTCTATAGATGCTAATATCATGCAAAGATGCAAAGGATGAGACAAATCACATGTATCACACAAATCACACAAATCACGGGTCCTTGCCATGGTGAGTGCCTCGCCCATTGCCGCCGGCCACATTTGGTTCTGTTGACTGCTCCCACCTCTGCTGTCTTCTGGGACGTCCTTCTCATCCACCTTTCTAGCCACATACTTCGCAGTGAACATCACAAGCTCATCTTCTGCCTGCCCTTTAACTGCCAGTATTTTCAAGGGGACTGTCCTTGGTCCTTCAGTCTCCTCAAAGTCCTCCTTCAGACCATCTCGTTCATTTCTGCAGTTCTGCAGTTCTATAGTCGATGGACCCACGTCCGTCTCTCTAGCTACACCACTCTCTTGGGATCATACTTCATATGGCCTACTGGATGTCCCCGCTGGAAATTTTGATAAGCTCTTCAAATACAGAATGTCAAGATTTGAACTCCTTGTTCCATCTCTTCTGTCACCCACATGCAAACCTGCCCTGTCTGCTCTCACCTCTATGTTGGCAGTGAGTGGCACCCGTGGCCACCCATGGACACACTCCAGACACTTACCCCCCGTGGCTGGCCAGTCACTGACTGATTCCAACAGGTAAAGGATTCTTATATCCACTTCCTCTCTCGTTCTGATACAGGGCCCCGCATCCTTTGCCTCAACTGCTGTAACAACCTTCTCTCCTGCTGCCTCCGTGCATTCCCCCAGGAATCTCTCCTTAACACCAGTGTCATATGAACACACTCATGACACACCTCATGCAGTTGGTCCCTAATGGCTAAAAAATCTCAGCTCCTGACATAAGCATTATCAAAGGGTACAAAAACATTTGTACCCCTTAATATGTTGAAATATAAATAAATAAATAAATCTCAGCTCCTTAATGTCAATATAATCTAGTTTGTTTTCTGGACTCTCTACCCCTCTGGCCTCATCTTCCACCTCTCCTCTCCTTCCACCATCCTCTCATCTCCAGCAACACCTGGTACTTAACTCACATTACATCATTTCCAGTTCTGGAGCTCACTGTGTTCTTTTCAGACTTCCAGACCTCTGCACATACTGCTCTTTCCTCTGAGCCACTGTTAGCAATAGCCTTCTTCTGTGAAGACAAACATGACCTTCAGTTCTATTTCCTGCAAACCTGATGCAGGTGGGACATTTGTTGAGTTAATACGCAGTATTTATTTATGATAAGAATGAGTCCTGGTTAGTACTCTGAATATTGACACGTAGGACTGTGAATGAACTATAAATACCTGGGGAGAAAGCCATGGCTGTGGACTTCCCTGGAGGAAGGAAAAGTGGAGGTAGAAGCTATGCCTTCCATAGTTGAAGGTCTGCCCACAGAACTCCTACAAGCACATTTGGGACCCTGGGTTTCTACCCTGGCATGGCTCCCTCCCTTACCAACATGACCTCATTTGCCAAACCCAAGTGGTCATGGGAGTTCAAAGAAATGTTCTCTGGGGCCCTGTGACAGGAGACCCTCCCTGCTGCTATGCTGTGTTTCCTGTCCTACATCCTTCTAAGTGACTGCATTGCCAAGTATGGCCTATTATAGCCATAGAATCTATGGCCGTGTATGGTGGCTCATGCCTGTAATCCTAGCACTCCAGAAAGCCAAGGCGGGAGGATGGTTTGAGCTCAGGAGTTCAAGACCAGCCTGAGCAAGAGTGAGACCCCATCTCTACTAAAAATAGAAAGAAATTAGCTGGACAACTAAAAATATATATATAAAAAATTAGCCAGGCATGGTAGCTCATGCCTATAGTCCCAGCTACCTAGGAGGCTGAGGCAGGAGGATCACTTGAGCCCAGGAGTTTGAGGTTAGAGGTTGCTGTGAGCTAGGCTGACTCCACGACACTCTGGCCCAGACAACAGAGTGAGACTCTGTCTCAAAAAAAAAAAGAAAGAAAGAAAAAGAATCTAAATATCTCTTTGGGCCTGAGACCAGCCAGAGGGAGTATTGCGCCTCCTCTACCTGTTATTCCCAAACAATGTCTAGTCCATTCTTTAAGCTCTCGGTCAGAGGCACTGTCCTCTGTAAACATGCAGTGCCCACCAACCCCTCCTCACCCACAGGTGGATATTCTTTCATTGCAACCACTATATCATTATACAACAGCACAGGTCACAGTTGAATTATAAACTTTGATTTTATTACCTTCAAATCTTTCCTCCACTCTGATCAGAGAATTTCTTTAGGGTAAGATCAGTTACTATTCATATTTGTTTCTACTGTTCCTACATCATGCCGGCTATATCCTATGGATACACAATAAAAGTTGAATGATTGGATGGATCGGTGGTTGAACTGAAGGAAAGAGGGATATATTATGTGGTGAATAAATATGTCCTGCATAAAAAGCCAACAGCCTTTGTTCTATCTAAATAGAATAATGTAAGTGGCACTAAGAAACCTACTTTAATATAATAGTTTCTGCTGACCCATTTCTGGGCCTGAAATCTCCCATTAGGGGGTAAGTCATTGAAAGCCTTTTAATTATGAAGGAGACAAAGATAAAACTGGACATCTGAACCCTGAAGAAAAAGTACCCTGAAGAAATCCACATGTAAGTGGAAACCTCTAAACAGAGGAGAGAAAATCAGGAAAAAATCTTGCTGGTGAGGGAGTTGCAGGGCAGACAGCAGGGGTGGATCTCTAAGAAGCCGGAGCATGAGAAAGGCCCTGGTGCCCTGCAGGACGGAAGTTCCGGGCATTTCTGTAAACAGATCCAGGGATTCAGGAACCGTCATCCTCCCCACTACATCCCTGCACTTCACTACTAAGAAATGTTGACTCCATTCATAAACACATCCATGATTTATTCCAGCAAGTGCACAGCTTGGACTTTCTCAAAAGAAAACTAAAACCAAGTAGATCACTTAATTTACACCATATTCTGGAATAGTCCCCTCAAGTGCACTTCTGAGAATGTTCTCATTATTAAGAGAGAATGCAGCGTTTCCTGTAGGTTGCAGACTGGCAGGAAGAGAATTCCACAAACACACCTACTGTCAAGTTTGATCAGGTTTCCAGTGTGACGAACCTGGGTACAAATCATATCTGAAACATGGTGATCACCAAGGCTGGAGCAGACATGTCACATCTGAAAGTAGCCTTCTTTGGCCAACAGGCCACTACCAGGGCCCTGTGGCAGGAGACCCTGTCTGAGCAAGGAGGTGCTGGCAGCTCTAAGAAGCTCAGCCTTGCCTTAAATCCCTCCTGATGTTGTCATTGTTTTCATTCCTGCCCTCCCTCCAGATAAGATGAAGGGATTTGACGCTATCCAAATAATGATATTTATCTTAAAAAGAAAAAACCCACTGAAATGGCTTCTGGTGATGATAAGGTTTAGATCAAGGCACTAGTAAGTCATGGTGACCATATGCTCCTCACTTTCCTAAAAATTTACAAATTTCCTGCAAAGTGAGTATTTCTCCTTCGACAAGCTTCCCTACCCACAGCCTACTGCACGGCAGACAGCACAGAATTCAGCAGACGTGGAGACATGTCACAGTGAGCACAAAGCTAATAAATTTAGTGCCCACTGCACTGTAGAAGAGGAAGAAAACAAACATATATTTTAAGCGTAACCTTCATGCTTAATGGTTGAAATATTTTTGTGCCTTGGAAATGCTCCTTTGCTATTAAATCAAGGGTGATCATACTTCATTTAAATATAGGAAGGAAATAATTGATGTTTTCACATTACTGAGCATTTCGTCCAAACACTGGCTCTGCAGTAAACAGTGTGCAGACATTTTAGGAGACAGGCAGCCATAGGAGGCAGACAGACTGCTGGCTGCACCGCGGCGGGCCGCGCGCTGTGATAACAGCTTCCAGGTTCACATCAGCTGCGCTGATGACCGGTCCCACCAAGCACGCCAGACACTGGATGAAAGTGCTTTACAATTCCTTCTACTTAATAATTAAAATTTCAATCATATTCTCCAATAATGATCATGATTAAAGAATGACAACATGTTTCTAAACTCTGTAAGTGGCAGAGGAGACACCAGACCTTCTTTAGATGGATAAGCAGCTGCTCTGAGATTTATTTATGTTCTGTCAAACCCAAAGCCTTTCTTAAATGAGGACACTGGTTTTTTTCTAGCAATGGGAATCTGAACGTACAAAAAACTGTATTTCTCCTTTTCTTCTTCTAAGAGTTCCTGTAACAGACAGAGGGATTCCATTTCTCTCTCCAGAGTTTGGAGCAGCAGAGCCATTCAGAAGGTGATCATTTTCAGTATGCTAGCTCAGCCTGTGTCATGCAATAGCCCACAACACTTGAAATACCAAATCACAGTTTTTATAGGTCTTTTATAGGTCTTATTAGCACACTCTCTTCAAATATTAATAGCTACAAAGGAGGAACAACAGAAGAGCACATTTTTTGTAAACTTTTGTATGTGGTTTTCTACAAGTGTTGGCCTTCTTATCACACACATGATGTGGGTGATTTCTAATCTCTCCATTTTCAGAACCAATCTCTCCTCTAGGACAATTTGTACCTAACAGTAGATCTCCATATTCTGTGATTTTGCTATCTACCCTTTTAGGAATTTTCTGTGACATCTTCAGCCCTCAGGTCACAGAGCACTCATTAATTCATCCATCCATCTGCCCATCCATCTGTTTGTCTATCTGCACATCTATCCATACATTCAGCAATCATGTCTTAGCACTCTTCTAGTAAATACAAATACGAATCTTGAATTATTGGAATGACATCCATGTACCCTTTAGGAATACAGTTGGGTCATTATAGGGCAGTTAAAAGAGATGGTTTCTATTGAATTACTAGCTGTTGATTCCTTCGATATTTTGGTAGGAATTATTAGAGTTCTGTATTCAGTGGGGATGCATTTGGAGTTGGCGTCAATATATTGTGTAAGTAGAGGAGTCTGGAATAGTTGGCTCTTGCCATGGCCCTGCCGCCCATCTTCCCTGCAAAGCGCGTAAGGGAGATGCCTGTGCAAGGAAGTAAGGGAGCGCTTTATCATCAACTCCGGCTTCATCACAGAGCCCCACGTGAGAACCCTGGTAAACCTGGTGGACTGAGTGGAGAACTCCTGAATTCCTGAGAACCAAGCAGGCCGAGATCTGAAAGGCAGCCTTGCCTACAGAAGACCCCAGTGGGTATCTGCTAAGTGGCCAAGTTGGACTGTTTGGCTTGGCTTTCACACTGCCCGTCCACGCCCAGCCCAACGAGCGCAGCACTCCTATAGGACCACAGTGGGGGCAAAGGCTCTGAGAGGACAAGGGTTTGGCTTTTATGTCTAAATGCCACTCCAGGTCTCCTCCAACCCCCACAATACTTCAAGGTTTGCCTGAGAGAAAAGATTTTCTGAGCAATGGGACCTGCTCTTCTCCTGAGGAAGCCCCTGAGCTCTCTGGCCACCTGGGTGGAAAAGGAAGAGGAAGGGGCCATGTGCATGTGCCCTGGACCCTTTCAGTCTTTGCTCAAAGAGAGCAGGCCCGGGTCAGAGTTCTCAGCCCCGAAGAGCAGCCTTTCTTTTGGGGCAGTATAATGTCTTGTCCTTAATCCTATTTATTCTTGGGCAGCATTCAAGTTGGTGACATGGGAGAATGGAGAAGCTTTTTACTTCCCCTAGAGGCCAACATTTTCCTTAGAAAAACATTTTTTAAAAATATTAATTTTAAAATGGAAGAAACTGGCCATGTACATGGGTTCACACCTGTAATCCTAGCACTCCAGAAGGCCAAAGTGGGAGGATTGCTGAAGGTCAGGAGTTCAAGACCAGCCTCAGCAAGAGCAAAACCCCAAAAACAGAAAAAAATTAGCCAGGCATTTTGGCACAAGCCTATAGTCCCAGCTACTCAAAAGGCACTCTACCCTTGGTGACAGAACAAGACTCTATCTCAAAAAAAAAAGAAAGAAAGAAGAAAAAACTATAAGCATACACGGCAAGCTAGAAAATTTTTCAATATTTGTTTCTGTGTAATATGTTGATATGAGTTAAATTATGTATATATTTATTTATTTCTGTTCACCTAACATTTCTATAACTTCCATGAGACTGGGGACCGGATATGACTTACTCAACTAGAACAGTGCCTACATATGATGGATCTCTATAAAAAGGAATGATTAGGATGCTTTCATTTGAAATTTCTCTACTCACTAGGTGGCATTTAGTGGGCTGATGTAAACAGAAAGTCATTCGTGCAGCGAATACTTACTGCATGTCTACTACAGGCTGGGCACTATGCTAGATGCTTAAAACACAGCATGTCAGATTAAACCCAACTCACCAACTCTATGGTCTCAAGAAGTCTATGTTCTAATGACAGAGACAGAAAACAACAAATCTATATATATCATGTGTATAGGAATGAGAGTTATGAAGAGAAATATAGCTGGGAAAGAAAATACACAGAAACTCAGGCACTTGGGGAGAGGAAGGATGATGTTATTTTAGACAGGCTAGATGGTCTCACTAGAGAAATAACATTTAAGCAGGGACCTAAATGAAGTTATGGACTGAGAAGGTCACTCAGAAATCCAAGTGAAGTGCAATTGGCCTCCAGAAAGTCATTGAACTAATAGGGTTTCAATAGGTGTACTATTGGCTTTGGGTTTCGGTTATCCCAAACTTCGGTATAACTTCAATGCTCCTGCAAAGTTCCACTAAAATAAACTCAGGCATACTTCAGGAACTAGAATCAAAAATCCAGTTAGGGCCAAGTGCGGTGACTCACGCCTGTAATCCTAACCCTCTAGGAGGCCAAGGCGGGCGGATTGTTTGAGCTCAGGAGTTTGAAACCAGCCTGAGCAAGAGCGAGACCCCGTCTCTACCAAAAATAGAAAGAAATTAATTGGACAGCTAAAAATATATAGAAAAAATAAGCCGGGCATGGTGGCGCATGCCTGTAGTCCCAGCTACTTGGGAGGCTGAGACAGTAGAATTGCTTGAGCCCAGGA
>CAUYSK010089065.1:0-26393 GCA_963575035.1 Avahi laniger
GTTACACCCTTAAGCACGTGGGCAGGTAAGGTCTAGGCAACACAGCGGAGCAGAGAACACAGTGAATCCCCCCCCCCCCCCCCCGCCCCGGCACACTGAGGGCTGGGTTTGGCGGCAACATGACTTCATTTTAAGCCTTGAGATGAGGTTAGGAACTGGCCCTTAGCTGCAGTTGTGTTGTGGAACGCAGAGCTGTGTGGGTGGGACCTTGCTCTGTTTGAGAGCCTCTGAAGACTTCTGAGCTGTGCATATTAGGAAGAGAAATCTGATAGTAGGACATGGTATAGATTAGATAATGAGAAAACTGGAAGCTTGTAAATCTATCATTCAAAGTAGTGCAGATTTGAAGTTATGTGTTTGTTGGAAGGCAGTGACAAAAAATGATGTTGTATAGAAAGAAATGCCAGAGATACGCAAATTATTGGTTATAGATGATATAGGAGGGAAATATCAATGCTTTTGAGTTTCATTAATGAAAAAATGGTGCCAGAAATAGAAATAGTTTGTGATTGCACAATTGTTTTTAACGCTTTGAGTTTTAAAAGGCTGTTATCCAATTTAATCTTCACATTGGTCCTTTGAAGGAGGTTTTTTTAATTTTATAGAATTTACATTGCTTATGGAATCTATATTATGAATATGGAATTGTGGCTCAGAGAAGTTATTAATAGATAACTAATGTAAAAGAGTTGGATCCTGTATCTCCATCTTGCTAGATTCCGAAACTGTGTCATTACTGACTTTTCGGAGTGATTGATTTGGGTTTTAGAGATTTTGAGCTCATGAGACCTCTCTGTGAAAATGTCTTGTTGGTAACGTGGAAGCGTAGCTCACAAAAGAGTTTGGCATAAGCAGTATATATTTTAGCATGGTCCTTAAGAAGTTGAACAAGTACAAGATTCTTGTGGATGAGAACTTTGAGTGAAAACAGGGAGTTAGTTGCAAGGTAGTGAGGTGGAAACCCCCATGGATATTGGAGTCTGGAAAGCTGGGTTTTGATTCTAATTTTGTTTTTCATCACTGTGCTATATAAGACAAGCCACCTGTACTAGTTTGCCAGGGCTGTTGTAATGAAGTACCACAGATTGAGTGGTTTAAACAACCGAAATTTATTGTCTCACAGTTCTAGAGACTGGAAGTGTGGAGCAAAGTGTCGTGGCCCTCTTTGTGAGGGCCATGAGGGAAGGATCTATGTCAGGCCTCTCTCCTTAACTTGTAGATGGTCATCCTCTCCCTGTGTCTTCACATCGTCTTTCCTGTGTTTGTATTTGTGTTTGTGTTCAAATTTTCTCTTCTTATAAGGACCCCAATCATATTGGATTAGGGCCCACAGTTATGACCTCATTTTAACTTAATCACCTCTTTAAAGCCCATGTCTCCAAATACAGTCATATTCTGAAGCACTGAGGGTTTGAAATTCAACATGAATTTTTTGATTGAATTCAGCAATTCAGCCCATAACACCACTGAATGACTTTGGGCCCCAGTAACCTTCTCCACAGATAGCAGAAGTTGGATCACACCGTCTCTCAGGAACGCTACTTTAGAATTGTGGTTTTAATTTGCCAAGGAATCTCTAAACTCAGATTTTTGGATGTTCTGAAGATAGGAAATGTTAGATGAATTGTTGAGGCCTGGAGAGACTGATCACAAAATGTCATTATATTTTCCTTTGAATAAAGGAAATGTCTTGAATAAAGGAAAGGATGTCTTTCTGATGAAGTCTAACTTCTGAGTGATTTTTAGTGGAAATAAAAGAATCTATAGAAGGAAGAAGAGTTAAACTCTGGGTCAGTTTTAGTTATTCCTTTCTTGCCTTCTCATTTTTGCCTTTCTTAATTGTATTTTTCTGCTATTTATGTGTGGAAACAAAAGTTATCACCATTGCTCAGCCTTTTTATCTTTCCCTATCAATAGGTCTAGAAGTTCATGCCCAGCATCTCCTCTGTGTATCTAGTGGTAGAACTTGAAACATTTAGGGCAGGGCAGCGACACTGGGACATGTTCGCTTTTACATTCATAAAGAAGCAGCACTGCTTGTTCAACTGAGATGAAACACTTGAATTTGAGTTTGCCCCTCTTCTGCTGTTTCGATCAATTTCTTATTCACAAAATGTCAACAGCAGGAAGATCTCAAAATCCGAAGGCGCCGTGCACAGTAAAGTAGTTTTCAAGTGGCTGCTTGCCACTCACAGGCTTATCCAGGAATTTGGATTTTAACACATAATTTTCACCTAAAGTGGAAATCCTTGCAAGCAACCCTAATATTACTTAGGGTAATAAGTCCAAAGATAGACTTTGAATTTTATCTCGTTGAGCTAGAGTGTGCAGGTTCAGGAGCTTTGAAATTCATTCTGTCTTCTTTGATGGCAGCTTAGAGAAATTAAGTAGCAGTGCTGAGGACCAGCTTTTCTATTTTAATTTAGAATCCTTGTGTGATATTGTCATGGTTTAGGGTGGTATTGATGAAGGGTCAGGAAATACAGGAAAGGTTGGAAAGGGAGTGGATGAAATGTCTTAAGGTATCCCATATTTAAAACGAAGTGTGTATGTTCTTATTCTGTGATATTATGTTCTAATGTCTGAAAATTTTTTATCTTAAGATTTCCCCAGACAAGGAATAATGGTGAGGGAAACGGTTGTCTCCTTTCACGGATTCTTGAATATCTGAGTATTTTCTTAGGCAAGAGTTATGCTTAAAGAGAAAACTAGATACTCTACTAAGAGATAATTCTAAATTAAAATAGTAACAATATCAGTAGACGATATTTAGCATTTGATTGTGCACTGTGCATACACAGCCAGAGCTCAGTCTCATTTAATTCTCACTAAACCCTCTAAGGTATGTACTATTATTTCTATTTTGAGGTGAAGAAAATTAGGCATGGAGAAGTTAAGCCACTCACCTGAGGTCACAGCTAGCATGTGGTAGAGCTAAAAGTTGCAAGTGGGCAGTCACGCTGCAGAGCCTCCCCCTTGAACATGGCACTACATAATAAGAGATTTTGAATAAAAATTTGAATTTATGGTGCATTTTCATTTCTTGCAGAGGGTTGCATTATTGCCATTAAATCAAGGTAAGTAAAATAGGGCATGTTTGGGGGGAAAAGTTTATTAATAAAAGTGATAACACATTATTCAATAAAGATAGGAGGGCAGCATCCACGTAGGACAGGGAAGGGTTGAAAAGAAGAAAGAAACAAATAGGTTCAACACAGTGTGACTCAGGGACAGTAGAAGAAACACGTAGAGGAAAAAGGACTCTCTAATGGTAAACTCTCAGTATTGATCTTTTCATTTGAGTATATTCTTTTTAATACATGTCTAAATATTCCGATGTGTTTTACCCACCTTTTCTCTTCTCTCTTCCTCTCTCCACCCTTTCTCTGTGTTTTTCATTATTTATTCTATTATACTTCTACAGAATCATTTTAGATTTCTTTTTTTCTCTTTTTTTAATTTCAAAATATTACAGGGGTACAAATGAAACATTTTGACTTCTAATAAAAATTACGGTACCCAGAAAGGCTGAGGTGGATAGAAATTGAAAAGAAGATTAAGGAAAAAAGACAACCTCTATTATTTCAAGTATTTGGAATTAGATGACCTGGTTATAAAATGTATAATTTGATCCTTCAATTATTAATTTTGAACTATATAATTAAAATGTTTCTAATAGTATGATAAGTTTGGTACATTATATAAATTATCTAAGTTACTGATATTATTTTTTATAAAGTTGTTAAAGTGATGAAATAGACAATATGGCTGGTTTTAATTGAGCCATTAAACATTTTGGTGTGTGACTGCTATTTGATTTTCTTAAACACCTCTTTCTATCTTATGTTATAAAACCTCTTTATTTTTGTTGTTTTTTATTAAACACACTATTTCTTTTCCTTGTAGCTGTCTAATGTAATTGCTTATGAAGACTGAATGTTAGGTTTGATATGTAATTGAGTTATAATTCAACTGATAATTAACCAGTCTAAGTTTCATTTCTTGCATTTCATGTTTGGGGTGTTGTATTACCTTTCTAGAGCTGCCATGATAAATTACCACAAACTTGGTGGTTTATTCTCTTACAGTGCTGGACGCTAGAAGTTCAAAATCAAAATATTGGCAGGACTATGCTTCCTTTTAAGGCTGTAGGGCCCATGCATAGTAGCTTGTGCCTGTAATCCCAGTGACTTGGAAGGCTGAGGCGGGAGGATACCTTGAAACTAGGAGTTCAAGGCTGCAGTGAGCAATGACGGCACCACTGCACTCCAGCCTGGGTAACAGAGCGAGACCTTGTCTCTTAAAAAATAAAAAAAATAAAGCCTGTAGGGAAGACATCTTTACTTGCCTTTTCCCGGTTTCTGGGGACTGGTGGCAGTTTTTGGTGTTTTTTGGCTTAGAGCTACATCATTCCAATCTCTGCTTCCATCTTCACATGATTATCTCTGTGTATCTCTGTGTGTCTTCTCCTCTTCTTTTTTTTTTTTTTTTTGAGACAGAGTCTCACTGAGTTGCCCAGGCTAGAGTACAGTGGCATAAGCTTAGCTCACAACAGCCTCAAACTCCTGGGCTCAAGCGATCCTCCTGCCTCATCCTTCCGAGTAGCAGGGACTACAGGCATGGGCCACCATGCCCGGCTAATTTTTTTTCTATATGTGTATTTTAATTGTCCAGCTAATTTCTTTCTATTTTTAATAGAGACAGGGTCTCGCTGTTGCTCAGGCTGGTTTCAAACTCCTGAACTCAAACGATTCACCCGCCTCAGCCTCCCAGAGTGCTAGGATTACAGGCGTGAGCCACCATGCCTGTCTTCTCCTCTTCTTGTAGTGACACCAGTAATTAGATTTAGAGCCCACCCTAATCCGGTATGGCTTCATCTTAATTTAGGTAATTACATCTGCAAAGACCTTATTTGCAAATTGAGGTCACATTCTGGAATTCTGGGTGCATATGAATTTTTGGGAGATACTATTCATCCCACTACAAGTATTTTTTCTTCTCAGTTTCACAGACAGATTTGTAGATAATAGTGGACTGGGACCTGCCTTGCACTTCAAAAGCGTAAGAGAAAAATGTATTATATAGTGGTTTTGATAATACTCTTCATCGTTTTCTTTTACTAAGGTTTGTATATATTAGATGAATGAATGGGATAACTTTCTCCAAGGTGATTTGGTTTTGTTTCTCCCTAGGCTCTTTTGTTACTGTGGTTCATTTGCTTTTATTTTGAAGAAAAATATCTTTCTTCCTGGATGATTGAATGTCTCATGAACGGTGGCTGTGTGACAGATTACATCTGTCAGGGCAGTGAATATGATTGAGAGATTGGTAGTTAGTCTGGGTTGGGAGCAGGGAGAACTGGTATAATGGAGATCCCCACGGCTTCTAAGGACATGTGAAATGATAAAGGTCTGCTTTCTGTAAATTTGTTGTTGGGATTTTAGATACATTTACTGAAAGACAAAATGCTGTAAATCTCGATTGGATTCCCAGGCTGTTACACAAGTGTCTTTTTAATCCAGATATACAGTTCAACAAATGTATAGCTCTGATAATCAAATAGAACCTAAATGATAGGTTTATAATCATCTTTGACTATAACCTAAATCTCTTGTCAAATGTCTGGGTGCCGAGAGACATCTTATCCTTATCACCTTCCTAGTGGAGAGAGAACATCTGCCAAAGAGGACTCAGGCCTTTCATTCCCTACTGCTTACCTGACCTGGAGTCTCCCATGCTCAGGCTCCTGGAAACTAAGTTGAGAAAATGGGTACGGATGGGAAGAGAGGCTCTTAGGGCATAAGCTCCTTCTGTAACAGAACCAGAGGGCAGTGCTGGAGAGGGGGAGAGAAGGTAAACGTTTGTTTCCATGTTTGTGTTTTGTCAATACTGATGTTTTGAATTGTTCATCCTCTTTTCTAAATTAACAAGTAGATTATAAATGAAATTTTTACTGAACCTTTACGCTATGCTAATCCAACATCTGATCCTATGCAGTGGGTGACGGGTTAAAGTAGGTGTCTTCCAAGGGTCTTAATAACTTTAGGATTTAGCAATTCTGTCAGTTTAGACATTTTTGAATTCAGCTGTTTATTAGCAAGTGTTTTTTAAGACACTAATTGTGCCATCATTGTTCAAAGTACAGTAATCCTATATAAGCTAATTTGGAAGCTAAATGAGACTTTAGAGATTACCTTGTCCAGGAATTTCTCAGTTGCATCCTTGTGGTGCTCAAGCCGCATGGTTTGGCTCTTACAGTAGATTTTAATAAATAGTATTAATGACCAACCAGGAGTTTAGGCTAGTGGTTAAGCACCTGGTTTCTAAAGCCTGACTGTCTGGGTTCAAGTTGGCTTCCATTCCTCGCTAAGTGTATGATTTTCTGCAAGTCTTTAACTTGCTGTGCTTCTAAGTTTTCTTTTCTATAAAAGAGAATGAAAATAACTCACCTTATAGAATTTTTGGGATATTATATCCATCAAATATGAACATGAGGATATAAAATAGAAACAATCAAGGAATAATGAAAATTTTTGGAAATAAAAATACTTTAACAGATATTAAAATTGCAGAAGAATATTTGGATGGTGAACTGAAGGAAATCTCCTAAAAGATGATCAAGACGAGCTATTTTCTCTTATTTCTTTGAGGATAAATGATATAGTTCTTTGAATTTTCTTCTGTATTTTCTCTGTTTCATTTTTTTTTCTGCTTGTCTGTTTGGATCTCTTTCTTATTGGAAGCATCCTTCAGCTAGCTGGAGTTTTTGATTGTCAACTTCATATTTAAGAGAGAGGCTAGAATATGCTGACTGGAAGCTCTGGGTACTTGGATAGGGATGTTGGTTGGTGGGTTTCGCTGCAGTGTGTTCATGTGAGTTAACCAGTTTTTGCCTTGAAGCCCCTCAGATGTCAGTATGCTGGAGTTTTTTCTTGGGAGGAGGCTTCAGTTTCTACAGGGAAGGATTATTTAATCTCCTGCCTAGAGGATTTAAATTGCTGCCCACATTATGGGAATTGAATAAGAGATAAGGTCGTAGGGGAATCTTTCCCTTTCAACATGCATATTTTTATTGAATCTCCTTGTTTTCATTTCAGGTCATGCAGCTACTATACAGGGGCTAAGAGGTATTGAAGTACTTAGGGCAAAAAATGATAAGAGCCTATAAAAAGGCCTTGGTGGTAGGGAGACATAGGAGGTGAATGTGTTTGGGAGGGACTTAGGAGGGACACCTGGTAGGGCTTAGTGTTTGACTAGACATAGAATTTGATGGAGATGCAGGTATTTAGGGTGAGTTCCAGGGTTTTGGCTTGGGTAATTGGGTAGATAATGGAGCAAATAATAAGAAAAGGACTATGGTCTGGGGCATGGGTAAGAGGAGGTGGAGTGTGGAAAAGACAATGAATTCAATCAGTGGGTTTGAGGTCTGACATTCCTGTGGTGGTTGTTTACATGGTGGTGCAATTTAGATAACAGGTTAGTTATAACTAGCCATATTCAAGTATGTCATCTCACGTAATTTTTCAATATTATGAGGAATGTTGATGTTATCTTCATTTTGCTAATTAAGAAGCTGGATCTAAAGAGATTTATGCCCAAAGTCACACACATAAATGGCAGATACGGAGCTCAGCTTGGATCCTCTAACCAGTGCCTGCAACAGTGCCTGGCACATCATGGGCACTCAGTACATGCTGAATGACTGAGTGAGTGAATAAACGCCCAAGTGCTTTCTTTTTATTCTCCTATTCTGCATTGCCATTGAGAAGGAAACCCATATGATGAAAATTGTACACATACACTTTCCAGGTTGCTAAGAAGCACAGAGGTGAAGTTGAGAAAGCATTGTAATCATGTTGGAAAAATTTCCAGTCTTGGTGGAGACTGTACCACTGGCTGTGTGATGATGAGTAATCATTTAATATATTTCGTCTTCATTTTCCTCATTTTTGAAATGAAGTAAGGACTATATGATATCATTAGAACTTTATGATTAAAATGATAGTACTAGCATGAATCTTTAACCCAGATAAAGGATCTGTAATTGTATCATCAGTGTTTGTACACATGCTGTAATGTGATGCACATTTGTTGTGTTAAAATATTTTTAAGCCCTTTAATAATAAAATTTTATGTCTATCACTGCAAAAGTTAACATGAATTGCTTCAGAGCATTTTACAATTGACAGGCAAAAATTTTGTAAATGGAAGATAAAAATTTATGACTCTAGACTGAGATTCTAAGTAAGCTTATATAAATTGCCACAATTGTTATTTTTTGTAAGTCTGAGTAATTTGACGGGTATCTGCCAATTCATATCAACAAAAATTTGTAAGCTGTTAGGTCATGTGACTTTAAAAACTATGAAAAGGATATATTTCCTTTTTCATGTCATTAATTTTAAAGGATAAAGTTCGGGTTTTTAAGAATCAAATGACTGATTTCTTGGCTGCTTTAAATTTGTAAAAATTTTATATTACATTTTGTTCTGTTTTTTCAACTGGAAACATAAATTGAGTTGTGATACTTTTATATTCAGGATATTTTTAGAAGTATTATATAACCAGTTCTGATCTGAACACATTTATAACTGTCTAAAAATCCCTGTGGACTTTCTCAATTCCTACCTTGCCAATCTTAAAAATGCTGCCTCATTTAATTCTCACCGTAATCCTATGTTATATGTAAGTATTAACATCTCCAAGTTACAGATAAGGAAATTGAGGCTTAGAGATAAGTAAATTGTCCAGTTAGGATATCATCTGGGGTATTTTAACCCAATTGCTTAAAGATAATACATTCTTTCCTTTCAGATTTTTTTGTCTAGTTTTAAAAAGTGATGGGAATTCATAATCTGTATATACCTGCTTTTCATGACAATAATGGGCATAGCTACTACATATTGCTTTAAGAAAAGGCAACCCATTGGTATACCTTTATTACTTCTTAATATTTGAGAAGCTGTTATATTGTTTTGCCACCTAAAGCTATGTACTGTTTAGTAACTTAGAAATAGTCAAAGGATGACAAACTGAACAATTAATGACCAATGTCATGACCACTGACAGGGTTTAGTTTCTTATATGTCCTCAAGCTCTAGATTAAGATAAATTTCCTTAAATGTTTAAGGAACTTGACAGTTCTAGAAAGAGAGGAGAGAGAAATGGATGAAGACATATTTTTAAAAAAGAAATAATCGTCCCCAAATTACTAAATTTGTTGAAAAACATGATTAACCTATCAATCTAAGTAGATCAATGAATCACAATGAGAAGAAACATAAAGAGACCCAAAAGTAGATCCATCATCATCAAACTGTTTAAAAGGAAAGACAAAGAGGAAATCTTGAAGGCAGGAAAAGTAAAACAACTCATTACATGCAGGAGAAAAATTATGTTTAAGAGCTGACCTTTCATACAAACCAGTAGAGGTAGGAAGGCATTTTGACATGTTCAAAATGCTTAAAAACAAGAGAAAACAAAACCCAAAAAAACCCTGTTATCTATATCCCACAAACTATCCTTCAAAAACAAAGGCTAAGACATTTTTCAGATCAGCAAAGACTGAAAGAAACACTAAACAAGATCTGTCAGACTGGAAAAAAAAAAAATGACACTAAACACTAACTTAATTCCAGGGGAAAAAAATAAAGAACACCAGAAATAGTAGATATGTGAGTAAATATAAAAGATTCTATACATTTTCTCTATTTTCTCTCAGTTTGTAAAAAGACATTATTTAGCACAATAATTATAACACTGTATGTTGTATATCAAATATACATAGATGTACTGTGTATGAAAATGATAACAGAAAGGCAGGGGAGAAAATTGGAACAAAGATACTGCACTTTTTTTTTTTTTTTTTTTGAGACAGTCTCACTCTGTCACCTGGGCTAGAGTACAGTGGTGTCAGCCTCGCTCACAGCAACCTCAAACTCCTTGGCTCAAGTGATCCTCCTGCCTCAGCCTCCTGAGTAGCTGGGACTACAGGTGTGCATCACCACACCAGGCTAATTTTTTCTATTTTTAGTACAGACAGGATCTTGCTCTTGCTCAGGCTGTTCTTGAACTCCTGTTATCAAGCAATCCTCCCATCTGGACCTCCCAGAATACCAGGATTACAGGCCTAAACTACCGCTGCTGGCTGAAGATACTATATTTTGTGAGTGCTAAGTCAATATTAAGCTGATGTAAATTGTAATAAATTAAGTTGTAAATTGTGTAATAATTCCTAGAACAACTGCTAAGGAAATAATACACAGTTAAGTCAGCAAAAAAATTTAAAAAATATGCTAAAAAATATTTCTTTAACACAGAGAAGACAGTAAAGGAGACACATCGGAAAAGGTATGAGATATATAGGGAAAAATTAGCAAATTACAGATGCAGATGTAAATCCAACCATATCAACAATTATTGATTAAAAACTCTAATCAAAAGGGAAAGATTTTCAGACTGGATGAAAAGGGAAGATTCAATGCTATGCTGTTTATAAGAGAAACACTTCAACTCCAGAGACTCAAAAAGGTTAAAGGAAAAGGATGAAAGAAGACATACTGTGTAAGTAATAATCACAAGAAATCTGGAGTGACTTTGTTAATATTGGACACAATAGAACTTATGTCAAAAAATAGAGATGAAGTTCTGTTTTGTCTATTGAGCAAGGGGGACATTTCATAATGATAAAAGGGTCAATATATCAAGAATTTTTCACAATTATAAATTTATACAACCTAAAAATAGAGCACAAATACACAGAAAGCATAAACTCACAGAATTGAAAGAACAAACAGTACAACAGTTTTAATTACAGATTTTAATACCTCATTCACAATGATTGATAGATCAACTAGACAGAAAATCAACAAGGATATAGAAGACTTGAAGGACGGTATAACCAATGTGACACGTATACAGCACTCAGCCCAACCTCAGAAGAATTCGCATTCTTTTCAAAAGCACATTGAACATTCTCCATGGTAGACCATAGGCTAGAGCACAAAACAAATCTTAGTAAATTTAGAAAGACTAAAATAATTCAAAGTATGTTCTCTGGCCACAAAGTAATTAAATTAAAACCAAACAACAAAAATTAATTTGAGAAATATATGGCAATTTAACAACATACTTCTAAACACCTATAGGTCAAAGAAAAAAACACATGGGAAATTTAAGGCATTTTGTTTTGAATGAAAATAAAAACACAACATATCAAAATTTGTGGGATGCAGGTAAAGCAGTGCTTAGAGGGAAATTTAGAAATACAAACATACATTTTAAAAATGAAGAAAGATCTTCAATTAATCTAAGTTTTCACTTTAAGAATAAAGAATAGCAAATTTATCTCGAAGAGGAAAGAAATAATAAAGATCAGAATGGAAATCAATGAAATAGAACATAGAGAAACTATAGAGGAATCAGTTAAAAAGTTTGTTCTTTGCTGTAAACAATGAAATAGATAAACTTTTAGCTAGATTGATCAGTAGCTCTGTCTTGGATGCTAATCTTCCATGTTGAATTTTGATTAACTCCAGTCTCATGTCTTTTGACTTTTATTTACTGTCTTTGGTGTTAAGATCATGTACTCACTATAAATCCTGCCTTTAGATTAAAGCAACCTTGATGTTACCATGCAAATTATAGGTTATTACACATACAGCATTCTTGCCTGTCCTGGAGGGTTGCTTTTAATTGTCTTACACAGAGCACATACCCACTTTCTCTATGACATATAAGCCCTGATTGGGTCTGGGGGTAACAGGTATGAAGATCTTATTTGTAAATTCCCCCAATAAAACCCCTTTTATTTTTCTGCCTCATTCTTTGGTTTCTCAGCTCTTTCTTGCTTTGTATATATGGCCTTTTGATGGAACGCTTGGAAAAGAGGAGATAGAACAAGATATTGAAGATTGTGTCCAGTTCAAGGGGATTAGTAAATTCTGAGAACGATTTGAGTGTCTACAGCAAGGATAGTTTGAAGTGGATAAAACTATTTACAGAAACAGAAAAGACAGAAGCGGCAACAGTTTTGGGCTAAAGTGATTGGATTCATGTTATATATGCTAAAACCGAGGTGATAGCCATTTATCCCAGTAGAAATCACTGACTTCTAGGATATAAAAGCTGAGAAGAGCATTAGTAGTGATTAGTGATTATGTACTCTGGTCTTGTCCTTTTATGAAAGAACTGAGTCCTAGAGAGAATAGGTAGTTCCAGCTACCAGGATCAGGACAGTTCAGGCCTAGGGTGAGAGTCATGAGTCTTCACTGTAGAGGAGATGGTCAGAGATCTGGCAGTGAGTCACATCTTTAAAACGCAGCTCTTACCACACATTATATTTGATCTTGGTGTGAAGTGCCAAAAAAAACACGTCATTCAGATTACTCTGTATTCTTCATTTTCTTCTGACATTTTAGAATGTGGTGGAACTCCTTAAAAGACCATCAGATAATTCGTATTTTAATTTTTAAAAAGGCAAATTAGTAGCATATGTAGGAAAAATGTACCATGTAGTATATTGTGGGAAAAGTTCAGATGCAGAAAGTTAAGGGAAATTTTAGTACGGGACATTTATATTTTTTGGACACATGCCATCTTAGTCAAGTCCTTGAGTATACCCATAAGAATTGAATTGATAGTAGTACTTTTAAAAAAAACTCAACGACTTGAACAGGGCCCAAGAAAAAGAATTGAAGGAAATAATAAGCAAGAACTTGGCCGTGGTTCTGTTATCTGTGAGCTGATACTCTCTGCTTTTGTCCTAAAGCTTAGGACTAGTGTGGGCAGGAAGCAGGAGCAGCGGGCAGTTTTAATGACAAACAACTCAGTTTCACAGAAGTATTGATGATTATAAAATTTTCTTGATGGAGACCCAGGTTAGTTTTTCTGTAGGGCTTACTGGCCTTTTTTTTTTTTCCAAGAATTGAGCCAGTTTCCATGAGGAGCAGCAGATTGGTGGAATTTGCTTATTTAAGATGACCTGTGTAATATTTTTCAAAAGTTCTAAATGCATAATACTCACTTAATAAATGGTTGTCTCTGTTACTTTCTAAATGTCTTTAATTAGGCCAGGTGCAGTGGCTCACTCCTGTAATCCTAGCACTCTGGGAGGCTGAGGGAGGATAGCTTGAGGTCAGGAGTTCGAGACCAGCCTGAACAACAGCAAGACCCTGTCTCTACTAAAAATAGAAAAAATTAGCCGGGTGTGGTGGTGTCCATCTGTAGTCCCAGCTACTCAGGAGGCCGAGGCAGGAGGATTGCTTGAGCCCAGGAGTTTGAGGTTACTGTGAGCTAGGCTGACACCATGGATCTCTAGCCCAGGCAACAGAGTAAGACTGTCTCCCCAAAAAACAAGTCTTTAATTAAACTGTACAGATTGTAAGCCCCTGGGAAGCAGCTAAACAGTTCTGCTCTCTCAGGGACTTGCAGGGTTGGATCTGGAGTAAATCTTTCCTTCTGTCTCTCTTACGTTAATACATTTGGAATATTGTGGATGCTTGTTGGTGGATGAGGGAACCAATCTCCCACTACCTACCTATGCTAACGAGCAGGTTGTAAACTCACAGAATTGATTACCAGATGGATTCAAACCTAGGTTCATCTGACATTAAAGTACTGCTTTTAACACTAGAATGGGCTGCTTCCCAGAGGCAGGATCATAGAGGTTAAGACTTAACACTTAAATGAATTGCTAATTAACTGGCCCAGAACTGCAGACTCTACTCCAACTCTTGCTCCAGATTTCTTTTCTTAGCCTAACACACGCAGTCCTCTCTAGCAGAATTATGAATGTGTTAGAAAACAATCAAAACTTGTCTGGCAGGGATTCACCCATAACCAGTTAAATCTTGGAAAAATAGATTCACCAAATATTAAACATATTGCTATTTCATAGGCAATTAATATAGCAGAACTCATTGATATATCACACATGGTGGAATAATTAGTGCAAAAGAAAATATGTTTAAAGTGTTGCCCTATCGGGAGAGCTAAATCAAACTGAAAATGGGAAAACATGAAAGAACAGCTGCTTATCACACAATTTTGTTTTCAAATGCATGCTTGAATCTTTTTAGAATTGGGGATCACTGGCAGATTAGCTAAAACTTGAATAACTATATTTCTAGATACTTCTTATATTTCTTTAAGATTTTTACTTCAGTAATAGCCTGTTGAAAAGACCTGGCTGATAAGCCCATGCTATTATAATTTCAGATTTACTGAAACCATTAAAAATGAAGTAAAAAATATTCAAGCAAGTGAATGACAGTAAATTTGATTTGTTAGGAATAATTTCTCCTCAACTTTGAAGGTTATGCATGTTATAAAAAAATTACTGTCGTTGAATTTGCAGTGTTTAGTAGGAATTCCTGCCTTTCCTAAGTAAAACATTCATTAATCTAAAATGTTTTGCGTGAAACAAAACCTTAAGACCCACAAAGAGCAAATGGCCAATATTTTTGCATATATATAATTTGTTACCCAAACTCTTAATTTGCTGCCACATTATGATACATATGGCTGTACTTGGAATAAAAATATGACCAGAATAATATATGGGCATATTATTTCAATGATTCGATAAACCTGTGTATTGCTTTTGGGCTTCATAAAGCATCTAGGCAGATCCTTAAGTACAATGATGTATTGCTTTGGTTTATGCATGGAGTTTTTAGTGGGAGCTTTATGTGTCATTGGAGAGCAATTTATGGGTTTTTATATTTCAGAGATAAAGTATTAATATAATGTAAAAGCAAATTTGAGATGACAGTCAAGAACTGAGATTTTCAAACCTATGGACTTTTCTAATGAAGACTGTTTATTTTTCTTTGTTTACAAGAAAGTAACTGAAATGATTTGTTATGCATATGTGACCCACAGGGTATCTAGCAAGCTTTATTTAATGATAATATTTCCAAGATACAGTCCCTTCTATATACATGTACATGAATATACATATCAACACATTACTCCAAATTAAGTGCCTACTTTAAATAACTCATGTTCACTAAGTGAAATTTGTATTTTGCATTTCCCTGTGGAGATTTTTTTTAATTTCATGGAAATAAACATAGAAAGCTGTCTTCTTTTAATTGCTGTAGGCCCCTTGAGTTCATGGACTTACTCTAAAAAATTCGTAGTCTTTAGAGAAGACATTTCTTTAAGTTTTAAGTGGTCATGTAAACTGTATATGTTAATGTAGAAAACCAGTCTTTTCAGAGCTTCCAGCTAGTTTTGTGAGGAATCTTAACCTTCCCCCAGTAGGAAGAGGAGGCTTTGCAATAACTAACATTTGCCCTTTTTTCTAGAGGGACAATGGAATGCTCCTCTTTGAGACACTTTTGGTAAAAGAGTAATTTAATCAAGACTCAGTACATTAAGAAAGCACATAGTAATGCAAACATGGGAATCAATCTTTTATAGAAATTTTCTAATAAAAATTAGGATGTTTTCTCTTAAAGGCTATCAGTGACTTTCACTTAGCAAAAACTCATGACCATGTAAAATTTTTGTTCATCCTGAACACTGTTTTTGATTTGACACCATTTGCTGCTACCACTAAAGAATTATCTTAGCTTCTATTATGTCACACTTTCCTGAGTTGTTTATGTTTTTGGTCTGTTTCTTTCCCAAGTTCCAAGGGTTGCCAGATAAGATACAGCATGCCCAGTTAAATTTGAATTTCAGGTAAGCAATGAATAAAATATGAGTATGACCCTTGCAGTATTTAACTGGGGCATCCTGTGTTTTATTTGCTAAATATGGCATCTTGATGTCTTCTCCCTTTTCTACAGAGGTGTCCTCCTCTTTCTGCTTCCTATGGCATCCTACAAATCCATGGCCTTGACTGTCTTCACTTCCTCGCATGAGTTCACCTCCCCTTGTGACACCAGCTGTTACCTCTTTGTGCTGATTTCCCAATCGACATCTCTAGTCTTGACTGATTTAGCTCCAAATTTCAGACAACTTAATGTAACTCTAGTTGAATATGTTGCTGCTATCTCCAACTCAACACGACCAAACCAAATTCTAGTTGGAATGCCCTGGACCAAGTATCCTCTTGCCTTCAGGGATTGTGTTCTAACCTTGTTTTCATGGACTGAAAGACATCAGTCTCCGGGGTTGCCTGTGCCATGGTCATGTTAGACTACTCTCTCCTCTTAAGAAATCTTTCTATATGTTTATAGAGTTTTCATCAAAATGGCTACCACCTTTATCCCCTTCCTTTTTGGCTTCACTGCTGTTAAACTATTCAGATACAAAGTAGTGAAGGTTCTTGAAATAATTTCCTTTCTGGGTCCTTCTGATTCATGTGTCCTTTCTTTCAATTTCTCCTGTATTCTGTTGCTTGATTAGTCCCCTTTAAACACAGTCTTAGGTCAGGGTCCCTGGAAACAGACTCAGAGGCAGAGTTATGTGTATGTTCATTGGGAACTGCTTCAGGAAACACAGCTGCAAGGGAGTGAGGAAGGCAGGGTTGGACAGAGAAAGAGGTTGACCTTCAGTGAAGTTGCGCCTGAAGCGTCAGCTGATCCTACAGAGTGCTCCAGAGCTGGAGATGGGCTCTAAAGTCGTCAGAAATTGAGGCCAAAGTCCAGACCATTAAGCCTTATTCTCCTGAGTGGCCCCTGAGGTCCGTTTCAAAGGCCCTGTAATTTCATTGCCTGCATGGCTGTCCTTTGTTCTGTAACCACTCTATTAATCTGCTTTCTGCCTCCACAAGTACCTGGCTTTGAGCAGGTCACCCCCTGCGAGGAGGCATGAACTGGGCAGAGGCTGCTCTTATAGCCAAGGGCTTTTCCGACCAAAGGATACAGTTGTGTATCAACTGAGGGATGGATCTGTTGGCACTGAAGATGGCTATGAGCTGAGCTCCATGCCATCCACTGTACCCATGATCAACATTGCACTTTGCTGTTTAGGAACCTTACTGCCCGCTTCATCAAGGTAAGTGTCACTGTCAGACTTCAAGGGCCCCTCCATTATCTGGAGGGCCCCCACCTTACCTGTCACTGAACCGTCTTCTCACCATCTTCAGTGTCTACCCTCCAGTCCATCAAGAGGTATCCCCACTGGAAAACTCGGCTCTCTGTAGCCTTCTGGAGACCCCTGCCCACCCATTGTCCACTCTGTACCTTCATTCAGGCCTCAGGCCTTTACTTCTGCTGACATTTCTTCTGGACTGTCCCCTCTTCTCTAAGTCTTCTACTCTTTAATCCCCAAGGTGTGAATCCTGCTTGTGGTTAGTACTGCACCATTCTGTTCTTCATTGTATACTATCTGATATTTCTTCATTAGCTCTGTGTTTGCTCTTCTTGTTTTCAACATTGCATTATTTTGGAAGATGAGACATATATTTCATTTCTTTGGTATTAATATTCTTTATAGTATCTAGCAGAATGCTAGGCTCACAATAGAGGATCAGTGAGTAGGTATTTTATTGCATGGTTTTATTCGTGGGTGGCACAGCCAAAATATTATTACGGAGAGTGATAAGATAGAGGAATTTTTTCTCAAAAGATTGTATTTGAGCTCAGGGAGTGAACTCTCCTGAAAGAGTTTCAGAGTTACATGTTTCTAAGGGTTTGGCAGGCTCCTGCGTGAATGACTTGAAGTAAGATCGTGAGTTAATGGCTGCTGTTTTCTTCTCCATTTTTTCCCCATTTTACTCTCTCCCCCATTGTGCTGGGGCCAGTGCAAACTTGGAGTCCCTTCTCTGTGATTCCAGCCCACGATTAGCAATTCCCTTCCTGGCCTGAGACCCAGGACTGTGCTTCCCTGCCCTGACCACAGAGCAGCCCCGCTGGACAACACGGCTGAGCTCTGAATCCTTCCGGCCAACTCTCCCCTTCAAAACTTAGGTATATCAATGAATGAGCTATTAATACGTTTACACATAACGAAACATAATGTTGACTGAAAGACAGGAGACACAAAAAAGCACATGTAATTATGGCAAAATGGGCAAAACTGATCTACGGTGTTATAATTAGGACGGTATAACTCATGGCAGGGATAATATTTAGAAGGGGATATGAAAGGGCTTCTGGAATGCTAGGCATCTTTTATTTCTTTTTTTCTTTTCCTTTTTTTTTTTCTTTGAGACAGAGTCTTACTCTCTTGCCTGGGCTAGAGTGCCGTGGCATCAGCCTAGCTCATAGCAACCTCAAACTCCCGGGCTCAAGTGATTCTCCTGCCTCAGTCTCCCAGATAGCTGGGACTACAGGCATGTGCCACCATAGAAAAAAAAATTTTCTATTTTTAGTAGTTTGGCCAGTTTCTTTCTATTTTTAGTAGAGACGGTGTCTCGCTCTTGCTCAGGCTGGTCTCGAACTCCTGAGCTCAAACGATCCGTCCGCCTCGGCCTCCGAGAGTGCTAGGGTTACAGGTGTGAGCCACCGCGCCCAGCCCATCTTTTATTTTTTGATCCGGGTGCAGATTATATGGATGTGTAAGCCTTGCACTGTATACTTGTGATTTTTACTTTGTTGTATGTGTGTTTACTCTGATAAAAAATTTTTGAAAATTATCTGCTTCGTAAGCCGATCACTCTATGAACCCTTCTGTGAACAGAGGCTACTATGTGGCTCTTCCCAGAAGTACTGATTTGGAGATACAGAAAGAGAGGAATCATAAATTGGGCCTCTTTGTCTGGCCCTCTTTATGGTGGCTCTGGAGAGGAGTTGGGGTTACTGAGCCCATCCCACTGCTTCTGGATGTTATCATTCATTAAGACTCAAAATTCATGTTCCAACATTTAAGACTCATGAGTTGTAAATTTTTCTTCTAATAGTGCTAAGCTATCAGACTGTTTTTCCTCATGTCTTGTTAATTCCTTCACCCCAGAGGAAACGTCTTTGCTCTTTATCTTCAGAAATAGTTAAAGATTAGTGAGGATGATTTTCTTGAGGTATTTTAAGTAGAACAATAATTACTCTGTTTTGAATAAACATCTCCCATTAAATACTTAAAAATATCCGGGAAGGGAAGATTGAGGTAGAGGGAACAATTCTGGTTATTTGTTCTTTTTGGCTACATTCTTCAATTTGGATGTACTTTTTTCATGGTATAAAGGCTTCCAGGACTGAGAGAAAAAGCCTTGTTGGGGTTTTTTCACTTTTACTTGGGTGGTGTAAATTAATGTGATCAGATTGGAAAGGTGACAGGAACAGAAGAAATGCTCACAGCAACTCAGAGTAGGAAAGAGTAAGTAGGTTTGGATCAGCCAGACCTGTCTCCACCCTGAGTCCTGGCACTTGGTGTATGAAGTTGGACAGATTGTTTAACCTTTCTTCTAACAAGGCAGTGACAGTGCCATCTTCCTGTGCCAGGTTCTTGTGAGGACTAGACATACTGAGAGTAAAGCTCCAAATCCTAGCTGTGATGGTTACTGCTGTTGTGACATGGGACTAGAGAACAGAGAGAACACACATTTCCAGATTGTTGTTTGAATGCGCAGTATTTCAATACAGGTAGTACATAGTAGGTACTTTCTGTATGTTTGAGAAAATAAATAGAAGGAAAGAATTCCTACTCTTCAAACAGTAACACAAAATTTTGTGAAAGAAGTAAGCAGCAATTTTGTGGCCATATATTGGCAAGTAGTACAAAATCTTTCCAAAATCAAAGGAAATCTAAAGTGTAAATGAAGATTCCTGTGGATGGGGTTTGTCAGGGAAGGCTTATGTTAACAGATGCAGGTGTGCCTAGAGCTGAGTTGTGGGAAACAGTCATGGTGATGATAGACAGTGTTGATTCTACATGGACTTTGAGCTGGGTACTTGACTTCCTTCTTTACATGTATTATATCATCTAATCCACACAACTATCCTATGAGGTGTAGCTACTGGCATTATCCCCATTAAAGAAGAGAAAAAAACAAAACTTCAGGAGAAGAATGTAATGTGCCCACAGCCACAATTAGTGACAGAATGGGGAAAGTGTCTCATAGCTAGCTGCTGCATCCTAAGAACGAACACAATGTTTGTAGAGTATAGTACCAAAATAGTTTTGGAAACAGTTGCTCTCAGGGGAGCTGTGAATCAACTGGGGAATCAATAATTCTACCTCTGTTCCATTTAATCCCAGCGGAACAACAGCTAATGAAGGGTAGCATCGCGTAGCAGAAAGAATGGGGATGTGGAGTGAGAACAGGTTCCAAGGCAGTGCCACTCATTAGTGCTGTGCAGCCCTGGACAAGTTACTCAACAAAGTTGAGCGTGTGTTTTAGATATCTTTAAAGAGGGTGGAGAAATGAGGCACTTTGCCATTTTGCTTTGGGGGTCTATTGTAATAATCTACTGGATTTATGAAATTGTCAAGTGCTGCAAAATAAATCATTGTTATTAATAGTCTATTGGTGGTGATGATAATAATATGGTGATGATGATATGACATAACCATGATAAAATAATTTAAAATAGTAATAAAAATAATAGCTTGGAATAAGATGGCCACAAGGATTGAATTACCCTTTGCTGGCAATATTTCAAATATTTGCTGATTAAGTTGTTTTGGTAGATTTGTAGTTTATGGTCCTTATTGGCTCAAGCAAGCAATTAAATTCTCCTCAGGTAATCACGAAAGGTTACCTTTCCTTGTGCTGTTGAAATTTTGGCTTCACTTCAGGATTCATGACAAATTAACATTTGAATCACTTGAGGCCTGTTCACCAACAATAGGATTGTATACATAACTAAATCTTACATACATAGCTAAAGTGACTTGAGTTTCACAGTAGCTGGGAGATAGAGACAGTACTTCTATAATCCAAATCAGGGAATCACCAGCTGAGATATAGCCATCTATGAGTCTGTGATGGTGTTTATACTAATGTGTAGGTGAACCTCTGACTTGGACTGGAGCTTGCTAATTTAACAGAAGATGCTTTCTGGTTTAGCAATTGAGATTTGTAAAGGTCCCCTGTAGGACCTCCCAGGAATTTTTTTTTTTTTAAATGAAAAATAATGGCCTCATTGTAGTCATTTGCAAATCATCTCTTTAAGTAAAATGCCTATGAAAACCACTAAAACCATGGTATAATTATTTCTAAAAATTAAATTTCAAATACTTCTTCAGAGCTAGAAAACATTTATTTCATACTTACGGTGGTCTTTACCCTTGCCTGCCTTGCCGCAGTATAAATGATAGGGATGTGTATACAAACCGTTACCATGGAAGTGATTATATAAAATTTTTTGGATAACCCTTTTTTAAAAAAGCTTGTTATGCAAATTATAGCACATAGCAAAATTATGTTCTCACTAACATAATTTTTCAGGTAGTATGAACCTGAATATTAGGGATCTGGGAAATGTGAATTATTTTTAATAAACTCTTTTGCTAAGATGACTAATTCTGATTGACATAATTTCTGTATCATAAATCTATTTACATTGTTTAAAAAATGTATTACTCATGTTTTGGAAAGGATTCTTTGAGGATAAATTAATGTAAAAATGACCACACAGAGTGTGGTAGTTATGCCTCTGTTAGTCAAAACTACTAGCAGTTTTATTTTTTAAATTAAAGGCTTAGTTATCTGGATAGAAATTTCAAGAAATTGCGTTTGCAATTACAGCTATCTTAGAAGAATTCCTTCCAGAGAAATTCCTTCCAGAGCAAGGATGCCAATTAATTCCAGCTGTTGGAGTGAATTATATGTGAATGTCTATGAATTCAAGCCACTAATGACTTAGAGGAAAGCTCCTAAATGCTATGATTTAGCAACCAAAAAACTTTGTAGGCTGTTGGTTCACTCACTTTGAATTCTTGAATAAAGCATTAATTTCTTCATTTTATTTTTCACGAACTCAGTATCCCTGGCACTGCTGGCCGTCTTTATGGAGATGCCAGTTCTAGTAGGAAGATAAGGTTAGGGGAGAGTAAAAAAAAAAAAAAAAGCTTAATTTTTAATTTCTACTTTTTAAATTTTTTTAATTAAATTTTTTTTCTTTAAACTTGCATACTCATTTGTGTGTGTGTGTATTTTAAATAATTGATTTTATTTTTTAAAATAGTTTTAGGTTTACAGAAAAATTGAGTAGAAGGTCCAGTGTTCCCATGTATTCATTTCCTCTGGCACATAGTTCCTTCTTTTACTAAGGTCTTATATGATGTTATTGTGGTACATTTGTTACAATTGATGAACAAATATTGATATATTATTATTAACTAAAGTCCATAGTTTATATTGCGATTTGCTCTGTGTTGTACAGCTCTTTATGTTTTGACAAATGCATGATGTCATGTATCCACCATTACAGTATTATACAGAATAGTTCTACTGCTTCCCAAATTCCCTGTCTTCTACCCATTCACATCCTCCTAAACCCACCCCAACATCGGTTAACTACTGCTCTTTCTATTGTCTCTGTAGGTTTGCCTTTACCAGAATGTCATATGGTTGGAACCATAGAGCATATGTAGCCTTTTCAAATTGCCTTCTTTCACTCAGCAATTCGCATTTAAAGTTCCTGCATGTCTTTTTTTTGGACTGATATCTCATTTCTTTTCATTATGGAGTAATATTCCATTCTATGGAGGTACCACAGTTTACTTATACATTCATCTACTGGTAGACATCTTGGTTGCTTCCAAGTTCTGGCCATTATGAATAAAACTGCTATAAACATTCTTGTGCAGGTTTTTCTGTGGACCTAAGTTTCCAACTCATTTGCATGCTTAATTTCTTTTTACCTAGCATAGAGTGCAAGTAGACACTGAGCATAAAGGTGAGGGTCAAGAAAAATACTCCATTCCTATGGAAGTAGGAGGGAAGGGAAGATGGACTTTTGAAGGATTAAAAATATGAGTCCTAGAAAAATGTCCGTCTATCTCCTGCCAGTGGGTAAGTGGACTATAGGGAGAAGTTGGAAGGACATTATTCTGTTTAGTTATGGTTCAGAACAATCTGGAGGAGTACCAACTAAATAGCCTTAATCAGTTCAATGACAGGCCTAGTTAATTCAATTCCCATAAATACTTTTAAACTGCATTTATAAATTTAATATATTATTAATAATATTTGGTTCTTTTTAAGCATTCAAATGCCTTGATCTAACAACTAGAACTTCTCCAAGTAGGTAAACTCTTCTTGCAAATCTAATAAAACAAAATTTATGAATGTAGTTCATCTTAAGCATTCCGGTGCTGGTGGGAACCTAATAAAATTCTCTCTTACCTTTTGATTTAAAATCATAAGTCTAAAATAAATTAAATTGAAATTATAAGGATAGTCTATTAATATATCAAACTGTCTTAAACATAAATACTTTATGAAGTACATGTTAAACCCTGTCCAAGTGATTACACATTAAACCCTAAACTTAACTTCAGAGGTTTCAGTACTGTGGGTTTGATTTAAAATCGTTATGTCTCTGTTTAAAACTAAACATTCCCAGAGCCCTTGTTACCCGGAGTGATTTAGAGTTATTATTCCAGGAAGAGTGGCCTTGTTACATAAAGTGAGTTAGGGAACTTACCAGCCAGAAATTGGAGACCTGGTGGAGGTCTGCGACACAGGTCCAGCAGCATCCTCCTCCCCAGCCACTGAAGGACGCCTGGCACCATTCTCTACAGTCAGTGTCACAACTGGAGGATTCTAAGTCTCTGCTGTTAAGTAGGTCTTTCGTCTCATTTGAATCTGCATTCCTCTGAATCAGGAGGTACTTAACTTCCTCTGACTAATCTCTTTAGCTTCTCATTGAATTCTTTGTTTCATGTTTTTTTCCTATTAAGTTAGGTCGGAATTCTTAAAGCTATTTTAATCTAATACTACTGAATTCCCCATATCTCTCTCTCCTGTCTGTCTGGCTTTATAACACTAGTCTCACTAATGACAGCAGTGTCTGACTGAGTTTCCCGTGGAGATACTCACTCACCTGCTTGTTGAATGAATGAAGGACTGATTTGAGTTCAGATCCCTGTGAGGCACTTCAGTTCTTGGTGTTAGATTCCACTGACCGTGTCTTCCTTATTGACAGTAACCTTCCTCCCTGTTTCCTTGGCTGCTTGCCACCCTCCCCACTGCTGAAGTGGCCCAGGGGAAGGTTACACATAAGAGAACCTAATGAGAACACTTGTTATTGGGCACTTAGCTGATTGATTTAGTTTTCCCCTGTCCTGCATCTTTATGTTATATAAAACCAGAAGTCAAATTAGTGGTGTAAGCACAAAGCTGACCATAAAATGGAATATTTGGAATTACTTGCAGACTTAGGATTCTTGAAGTAAGTCATCATCTTCAGCAAGGAATTTACATTAGACATGGCCATTTATAGTTTTTTTTAAAGTTCCTTTATATACAGAGTAATTTATAGTAAAAAATTTAGTATTTAAAGCAGATAAGCATATTTAAAAGGAAAATACCTGAAAATCCCTTGAATAGGTTTGTATTTTTAAGATATCATTCAGGATGAAAAAAATTAATATACTTATAGCTAAATATTGAAGTATCACCGAGGATAAAATAAACCCTTATGTTTGCAAGTGCTGTGCGTGCAGAAAGTACTCAGAGTTCTTGTCCTTTGGCTTTTCCTACTGGATTCTGCCTTTTTGGCTCCTGCTCGCCTGGTCAGGGACAGGTGGACCGACAGATGCAGAGGGATGTGTGGGCATCATTGCTGGTCTCAAGCTGTGCCTGAGTTTTGTAGGGTGAAACTTAGATTTGTAGATTCTCAAAACATTAGTGTAAGCAGGCATACTGAACACCAAGAAGAGTGGTTTTCAAGCCTGGTGTGGGTTGCATATCAGGATTGTGGTGAGGAGGGGGAAGCGTGTGTTGTTAGAAAAAACATGTGTGGTATGCCTGTTATTTTCATAATACAAATTACAGAGCATACACCGATCAAAGTTCTTTCTACTGCAGCGGACTTGCTGGTGGTCTAGCGAGAAAGTTTTTGTGAAAAAATGTTGAAATGTGGTCCCACCCATTCATTTAAGAGGTGAGGAGACGAATCAAGTCCTAGAGATTAATTTACTTACCCAGCATTGCATAGCTAGTGGTGTAGAATTGAGATGATAGTGTGATCTCCAGAGCTGTAGCCGTGTACCTGTTCCCACTCTGCCCATGCCTCCTGCCTCCGTATGAAGAAGTTCATTAGCCATAAGGAACAGGCTTGCCATTCCAGTGTGGTGGAATCCACAGCGAGAGAGCTTTCTAGTGACAGAGGCTGTAAGCAGGGAAGTCCATTTGCTTACTTCCTCCCACCCCATCTGTTCTTTTCCCTAGAATGCAGCGCTTTAGTGGTCTGCTTGCTGCAGTGTGTTCCTCAAGATTTGGAAACAAATGGCAAATTTGTGCCTCAGAAGTCTTTGAAAGGTGGAAAGCACATACTACGTGTGAGAAACAAATAATTGTATTTTCTGGTCATTTTTCACACTTCGTCCAAATGGCATCATAGGATGCTGTGCTGACCTTCCCTTTCTGGTATAAACTGTTGGTTTTAGTGAAATATAACTTATTACAGACAACAGAGTTTTATGCATGTTTTTCATGCAGAATCAAAGTGTATTATGTTACCAAGTGCTTATCAATAATAAGGTCCCTCCACCCTCCCCCCCCTTTTGAAATTGTTTCTTAGCATTAATCGTGATTCTTCGTGCCTCCATTCTGTACTGACTCACAGGTTTGCTAGCTGGGACATTCATTTCAGTACAGCCAACATTTATTGTATGCCTACTGTGTAGACATCTGGAAAGATATAAAAGCATGAAGGACGAGAGTTAAGCTGAGTATCATTTGCATTTTGGGCCGGGGGTGAGAGGCTAAAAATAACTTGCTTCAGAGGACAAACTACATCTATTTTCTTTCCAAGAAGGACTGGCTGTCACTATAACCAGAAGCTATTGGCCTTTCGAGCTAAGATGTTCTTTTCTCCTATCTTTTCTAGCCTAGCAACTGCCTGTGTTCCTTTCAAAGCTCTATTTTATTTTAAATGAGTGGAAAAGATAGCAGTGGGTGCAGTTTGCCTTGTTGGAGAAATTGGTGATTTTTAAGAACCAAGGATGAACAGAGCTCAAGTCTTAGTTGTTAGTTGAGCCATAAAGTTTGGAAAGTTCATGATCCTTAAGAATAAAAACATAAGAAGGCTTTTCGTTTTCTTTAAAGCCTTAGTGATCTGCCAAAAATATCCAGCAGAACAACCAGAACAGGATATTCTCCTAAAATTAATTATAAAAGCCCTTTTGATACATTAAGATTTAGGTAGGCAGAGAGAACAGGACTTAAAATAGTCTCTTGTCTTTTAACTGTGGTCCTTCCCATCCCTTGCTCTGCTGGGGTCAGGCAGGTGGGTGGAGAATTGGACACATGAAGGAAACTCGTGGTCTGAGTCCAAGATAGGACAACGTGTAAGCTCTGGAAGACTTGTAGGAATTTAAACCAAGAA